>JAZKLR010000629.1:600000-860292 GCA_037103525.1 Ganaspis brasiliensis | reverse complement strand
GTTGAAAGTAACGCGCAGTTCTTTAATTTTTTATTTAATTTTGTTCGTTAATAGATGAAAAAGTTTGAAAGTAGATCTAGAAATATGAAAAATAATTGATATTTGTTTGAAAATTTTTTTGTGTATTTTGCCAAATTTTTCTGGCGAGACAAAAATTGATTAAATTTTCATTTTTTGACAAGTTGAAAGTAACGCGCATTCCTTTAATTTTTTTTAAATTTTGTTCGTTAATAGATGAAAAAGTTTGAAATTAGATCTAGAAATATGAAAAATAATTGATATTTGTTTGAAAATTT
This sequence comes from Ganaspis brasiliensis, assembly GCA_037103525.1. Taxonomy (NCBI): domain Eukaryota; kingdom Metazoa; phylum Arthropoda; class Insecta; order Hymenoptera; family Figitidae; genus Ganaspis; species Ganaspis brasiliensis. Next base: position 859,996 of record JAZKLR010000629.1, on the reverse strand, counting down.
TTTTGTGTATTTTGCCAAATTTTTCTGGCGAAGCAAAAATTGATTGAATTATCATTTTTTGACAAGTTAAAAATAACGCGCATTCCTCGAATTTTTGTTAAATTTTGTTCCTTAATTGATGAAACAATTTGAAATTAGATCTAGAAATATGAAAATTAATTGATATTTGTTTGAAAATTTTTTTGTGTATTTTGCCAAATTTTTCTGGCGAAGCAAAAATTGATTGAATTATCATTTCTTGACAAGTTAAAAATAACGCGCATTCCTTGAATTTTTGTTAAATTTTGTTCGTTAATAGATGAAAAAGTTTGAAATTAGATCTAGAAATATGAAAAATAATTGATATTTGTTTGAAAATTTTTTTGTGTATTTTGCCAAATTTTTCTGGCGAGGCAAAAATTGATTGAATTTTTATTTTTTGACAAGTTGAAAGTAACGCGCATTCCTTTAATTTTTTTTAAATTTTGTTCGTTAATAGATGAAAAAGTTTAAAAGTAGATCTAGAAATATGAAAAAAAATTGATATTTGTTTAAAAATTTTTTTGTGTATTTTGCCAAATTTTTCTGGCGAGACAAAAATTGATTAAATTTTCATTTTTTGACAAGTTGAAAGTAACGCGCATTCCTTTAATTTTTTTAAATTTTGTTCGTTAATAGATGAAAAAGTTTGAAATTAGATCTAGAAATATGAAAAATAATTGATATTTGTTTGAAAATTTTTTTGTGTATTTTGCCAAATTTTTCTGGCGAAGCAAAAATTGATTGAATTATCATTTTTTGACATGTTAAAAATAACGCGCATTCCTCGAATTTTTGTTAAATTTTGTTCCTTAATTGATGAAACAATTTGAAATGAGATCTAGAAATATGAAAAATAATTGATATTTGTTTGAAAATTTTTTTGTGTATTTTGCCAAATTTTTCTGGCGAAGCAAAAATTGATTGAATTATCATTTTTTGACAAGTTAAAAATAACGCGCATTCCTTGAATTTTTGTTAAATTTTGTTCGTTAATAGATGAAAAAGTTTGAAATTAGATCTAGAAATATAAAAAATAATTGATATTTGTTTGAAAATTTTTTTGTGTATTTTGCCAAATTTTTCTGGCGAGACAAAAATTGATTGAATTTTCATTTTTTGACAAGTTGAAAATAACGCGCATTCCTTGAATTTTTGTTAAATTTTGTTCGTTAATAGATGAAAAAGTTTGAAATTAGATCTAGAAACATGAAAAATAATTGATATTTGTTTGAAAATTTTTTTGTGTATTTTGCCAAATTTTTCTGGCGAAGCAAAAATTGATTGAATTTTCATATTTGACAAGTTGAAAGTAACGCGCAGTTCTTTAATTTTTTTTTTAATTTTGTTCGTTAATAGATGAAAAAGTTTGAAAGTAGATCTAGAAACATGAAAAATAATTGATATTTGTTTGAAAATTTTTTTGTGTATTTTGCCAAATTTTTCTGGCGAGGCAAAAATTGATTGAATTTTTATTTTTTGACAAGTTGAAAGTAACGCGCATTCCTTTAATTTTTTTTAAATTTTGTTCGTTAATAGATGAAAAAGTTTAAAAGAAGATCAAGAAATATGAAAAATAATTGATATTTGTTTGAAAATTTTTTTGTGTATTTTGCCAAATTTTTCTGGCGAAGCAAAAATTGATTGAATTTTCATTTTTTGACAAGTTGAAAGTAACGCGCAGTCCTTTAAAGTTGTTCAATTTTGTTTGTTAATTGATAAAACAATTTGAAATTAGATCTAGAAATATGAAAAATAATTGATATTTGTTTGAAAATTTTTTTGTGTATTTTGCCAAATTTTTCTGGCGAGGCAAAAATTGATTGAATTTTTATTTTTTGACAAGTTGAAAGTAACGCGCATTCCTTTAATTTTTTTTAAATTTTTTTCGTTAATAGATGAAAAAGTTTGAAATTAGATCTAGAAATATGAAAAATAATTGATATTTGTTTGAAATTTTTTTTGTGTATTTTGCCAAATTTTTCTGGCGTGGCAAAAATTGATTGAATTTTCATTTTTTGACAAGTTGAAAGTAACGCGCAGTCCTTTAAAGTTGTTCAATTTTGTTTGTTAATTGATAAAACAATTTGAAATTAGATCTAGAAATATGAAAAATAATTGATATTTGTTTGAAAATTTTTTTGTGTATTTTGCCAAATTTTTCTGGCGAGGCAAAAATTGATTGAATTTTTATTTTTTGACAAGTTGAAAGTAACGCGCATTCCTTTAATTTTTTTTAAATTTTTTTCGTTAATAGATGAAAAAGTTTGAAATTAGATCTAGAAATATGAAAAATAATTGATATTTGTTTGAAAATTTTTTTGTGTATTTTGCCAAATTTTTCTGGCGAAGCAAAAATTGATTGAATTTTCATTTTTTGACAAGTTGAAAGTAACGCGCAGTCCTTTAAAGTTGTTCAATTTTGTTTGTTAATTGATAAAACAATTTGAAATTAGATCTAGAAATATGAAAAATAATTTATATTTGTTTGAAAATTTTTTTGTGTATTTTGCCAAATTTTTCTGGCGAGGCAAAAATTGATTGAATTTTTATTTTTTGACAAGTTGAAAGTAACGCGCATTCCTTTAATTTTTTTTAAATTTTGTTCGTTAATAGATGAAAAAGTTTAAAAGAAGATCAAGAAATATGAAAAATAATTGATATTTGTTTGAAAATTTTTTTGTGTATTTTGCCAAATTTTTCTGGCGAAGCAAAAATTGATTGAATTTTCATTTTTTGACAAGTTGAAAGTAACGCGCAGTCCTTTAAAGTTGTTCAATTTTGTTTGTTAATTGATAAAACAATTTGAAATTAGATCTAGAAATATGAAAAATAATTGATATTTGTTTGAAAATTTTTTTGTGTATTTTGCCAAATTTTTCTGGCGAGGCAAAAATTGATTGAATTTTTATTTTTTGACAAGTTGAAAGTAACGCGCATTCCTTTAATTTTTTTTAAATTTTTTTCGTTAATAGATGAAAAAGTTTGAAATTAGATCTAGAAATATGAAAAATAATTGATATTTGTTTGAAATTTTTTTTGTGTATTTTGCCAAATTTTTCTGGCGTGGCAAAAATTGATTGAATTTTCATTTTTTGACAAGTTGAAAGTAACGCGCAGTCCTTTAAAGTTGTTCAATTTTGTTTGTTAATTGATAAAACAATTTGAAATTAGATCTACAAATATGAAAAATAATTTATATTTGTTTGAAAATTTTTTTGTGTATTTTGCCAAATTTTTCTGGCGAAGCAAAAATTGATTGAATTATCATTTTTTGACAAGTTAAAAGTAACGCGCATTCCTCGAATTTTTGTTAAATTTTGTTCGTTAATAGATGAAAAAGTTTGAACGTAGATCTAGAAATATGAAAAATAATTGAAATTTGTTTGAAAATTTTTTTGTGTATTTTGCCAAATTTTTCTGGCGAGGCAAAAATTGATTGAATTTTTATTTTTTGACAAGTTGAAAGTAACGCGCATTCCTTTAATTTTCTTTAAATTTTTTTCGTTAATAGATGAAAAAGTTTGAAATTAGATCTAGAAATATGAAAAATAATTAATATTTGTTTAAAATTTTTTTTGTGTATTTTGCCAAATTTTTCTGGCGTGGCAAAAATTGATTGAATTTTCATTTTTTGACAAGTTGAAATAACGCGCAATCCTTTAATTTTTGTTCAATTTTGTTCGTTAATTGATGAAACAATTTGTAATTAGATCTAGAAATATGAAAAATAATTTATATTTGTTTGAAAATTTTTTTGTGTATTTTGCCAAATTTTTCTGGCGAGGCAAATATTGATTGAATTTTCATTTTTTGACAAGTAGAAAGTAACGCGCAGTTCTTTAATTTTTTATTTAATTTTGTTCGTTAATAGATGAAAAAGTTTAAAAGTAGATCTAGAAATATGAAAAATAATTGATATTTGTTTGAAATTTTTTTTGTGTATTTTGCCAAATTTTTCTGGCGAAGCAAAAATTGATTGAATTTTCATATTTGACAAGTTGAAAGTAACGCGCAGTTCTTTAATTTTTTATTTAATTTTGTTCGTTAATAGATGAAAAAGTTTGAAAGTAGATCTAGAAATATGAAAAATAATTGATATTTGTTTGAAAATTTTTTTGTGTATTTTGCCAAATTTTTCTGGCGAGGCAAAAATTGATTGAATTTTCATTTTTTGACAAGTTGAAAGTAACGCGCATTCCTTTAATTTTTTTTAAATTTTGTTCGTTAATAGATGAAAAAGTTTAAAAGTAGATCTAGAAATATGAAAAATAATTGATATTTGTTTGAAAATTTTTTTGTGTATTTTGCCAAATTTTTCTGGCGAAGCAAAAATTGATTGAATTTTCATATTTGACAAGTTGAAAGTAACGCGCAGTTCTTTAATTTTTTATTTAATTTTGTTCGTTAATAGATGAAAAAGTTTGAAAGTAGATCTAGAAACATGAAAAATAATTGATATTTGTTTGAAATTTTTTTTGTGTATTTTGCCAAATTTTTCTGGCGAGGCAAAAATTGATTGAATTTTTATTTTTTGACAAGTTGAAAGTAACGCGCATTCCTTTAATTTTTTTTAAATTTTGTTCGTTAATAGATGAAAAAGTTTAAAAGAAGATCAAGAAATATGAAAAATAATTGATATTTGTTTGAAAATTTTTTTTTGTATTTTGCCAAATTTTTCTGGCGTGGCAAAAATTGATTGAATTTTCATTTTTTGACAAGTTGAAATAACGCGCAATCCTTTAATTTTTGTTCAATTTTGTACGTTAATTGATGAAACAATTTGTAATTAGATCTAGAAATATGAAAAATAATTTATATTTGTTTGAAAATTTTTTTGTGTATTTTGCCAAATTTTTCTGGCGAAGCAAAAATTGATTGAATTATCATTTTTTGACAAGTTAAAAGTAACGCGCATTCCTCGAATTTTTGTTAAATTTTGTTCGTTAATTGATGAAACAATTTGAAATTAGATCTAGAAATATGAAAAATAATTTATATTTGTTTGAAAATTTTTTTGTGTATTTTGCCAAATTTTTCTGGCGAGGCAAATATTGATTGAATTTTCATTTTTTGACAAGTAGAAAGTAACGCGCATTCCTTTAATTTTTTTTAAATTTTGTTCGTTAATAGATGAAAAAGTTTGAATGTAGATCTAGAAATATGAAAAATAATTGAAATTTGTTTGAAAATTTTTTTGTGTATTTTGCCAAATTTTTCTGGCGAGGCAAAAATTGATTGAATTTTCATTTTTTGACAAGGTGAAAGTAACGCGCAGTACATCAATTTTTGTTCAATTTTGTTGGTTAAAAGATGAAAAAGTGTAAAATTAGATCTAGAAATATGAAAAATAATTGATATTTGTTTGAAAATTTTTTTGTGTATTTTGCCAAATTTTTCTGGCGAGGCAAAAATTGATTGAATTTTCATTTTTTGACAAGTTGAAAGTAACGCGCAGTTCTTTAATTTTTTATTTAATTTTGTTCGTTAATAGATGAAAAAGTTTAAAAGTAGATCTAGAAATATGAAAAATAATTGATATTTGTTTGAAATTTTTTTTGTGTATTTTGCCAAATTTTTCTGGCGTGGCAAAAATTGATTGAATTTTCATTTTTTGACAAGTTGAAATAACGCGCAATCCTTTAATTTTTGTTCAATTTTGTTCGTTAATTGATGAAACAATTTGTAATTAGATCTAGAAATATGAAAAATAATTTATATTTGTTTGAAAATTTTTTTGTGTATTTTGCCAAATTTTTCTGGCGAAGCAAAAATTGATTGAATTATCATTTTTGACAAGTTAAAAGTAACGCGCATTCCTCGAATTTTTGTTAAATTTTGTTCGTTAATTGATGAAACAATTTGAAATTAGATCTAGAAATATGAAAAATAATTTATATTTGTTTGAAAATTTTTTTGTGTATTTTGCCAAATTTTTCTGGCGAGGCAAATATTGATTGAATTTTCATTTTTTTAAAAGTAGAAAGTAACGCGCATTCCTTTAATTTTTTTTAAATTTTGTTCGTTAATAGATGAAAATTTTGAATGTAGATCTAGAAATATGAAAAATAATTGAAATTTGTTTAAAAATTTTTTTGTGTATTTTGCCAAATTTTTCTGGCGAGGCAAAAATTGATTGAATTTTCATTTTTTGACAAGTTGAAAGTAACGCGCAGTACATCAATTTTTGTTCAATTTTGTTGGTTAAAAGATGAAAAAGTGTAAAATTAGATCTAGAAATATGAAAAATAATTGATATTTGTTTGAAAATTTTTTTGTGTATTTTGCCAAATTTTTCTGGCGAGGCAAAAATTGATTGAATTTTCATTTTTTGACAAGTTGAAAGTAACGCGCATTCCTTTAATTTTTTTTAAATTTTGTTTGTTAATAAATGAAAAAGTTTGGAAGTAGATCTAGAAATATGAAAAAAAATTGATATTTGTTCAAAAATTTTTTTGTGTATTTTGCCAAATTTTTCTGGCGAGGCAAAAATTGATTGAATTTTCATTTTTTGACAAGGTGAAAGTAACGCGCAGTACATCAATTTTTGTTCAATTTTGTTGGTTAAAAGATGAAAAAGTGTAAAATTAGATCTAGAAATATGAAAAATAATTGATATTTGTTTGAAAATTTTTTTGTGTATTTTGCCAAATTTTTCTGGCGAGGCAAAAATTGATTGAATTTTCATTTTTTGACAAGTTGAAAGTAACGCGCAGTTCTTTAATTTTTTATTTAATTTTGTTCGTTAATAGATGAAAAAGTTTAAAAGTAGATCTAGAAATATGAAAAATAATTGATATTTGTTTGAAATTTTTTTTGTGTATTTTGCCAAATTTTTCTGGCGTGGCAAAAATTGATTGAATTTTCATTTTTTGACAAGTTGAAATAACGCGCAATCCTTTAATTTTTGTTCAATTTTGTTCGTTAATTGATGAAACAATTTGTAATTAGATCTAGAAATATGAAAAATAATTGATATTTGTTTGAAAATTTTTTTGTGTATTTTGCCAAATTTTTCTGGCGAGGCAAAAATTGATTGAATTTTCATTTTTTGACAAGTTGAAAGTAACGCGCATTCCTTTAATTTTTTTTAAATTTTGTTTGTTAATAAATGAAAAAGTTTGGAAGTAGATCTAGAAATATGAAAAAAAATTGATATTTGTTCAAAAATTTTTTTGTGTATTTTGCCAAATTTTTCTGGCGAGGCAAAAATTGATTGAATTTTCATTTTTTGAAAAGTTGAAAGTAACGCGCATTCCTTTAATTTTTTTTAAATTTTGTTCGTTAATAAATGAAAAAGTTTGAAAGTAGATCTAGAAATATGAAAAAAAATTGATATTTGTTTAAAAATTTTTTTGTGTATTTTGCTAAATTTTTCTGGCGAGACAAAAATTGATTGAATTTTCATTTTTTGACAAGTTGAAAGTAACGCGCATTCCTTTAATTTTTTTTAAATTTTATTCGTTAATAGATGAAAAAGTTTGAAATTAGATCTAGAAATATGAAAAATAATTGATATTTGTTTAAAAATTTTTTTGTGTATTTTGCCAAATTTTTCTGGCGAGGCAAAAATTGATTGAATTTTCATTTTTTGACAAGTTGAAAGTAACGCGCAGTACATCAATTTTTGTTCAATTTTGTTGGTTAAAAGATGAAAAAGTGTAAAATTAAATCTAGAAATATGAAAAATAATTGATATTTGTTTGAAAATTTTTTTGTGTATTTTGCCAAATTTTTCTGGCGAGGCAAAAATTGATTGAATTTTCATTTTTTGACAAGTTGAAAGTAACGCGCATTCCTTTAATTTTTTTTAAATTTTGTTTGTTAATAAATGAAAAAGTTTGGAAGTAGATCTAGAAATATGAAAAAAAATTGATATTTGTTCAAAAATTTTTTTGTGTATTTTGCCAAATTTTTCTGGCGAGGCAAAAATTGATTGAATTTTCATTTTTTGACAAGGTGAAAGTAACGCGCAGTACATCAATTTTTGTTCAATTTTGTTGGTTAAAAGATGAAAAAGTGTAAAATTAGATCTAGAAATATGAAAAATAATTGATATTTGTTTGAAAATTTTTTTGTGTATTTTGCCAAATTTTTCTGGCGAGGCAAAAATTGATTGAATTTTCATTTTTTGACAAGTTGAAAGTAACGCGCAGTTCTTTAATTTTTTATTTAATTTTGTTCGTTAATAGATGAAAAAGTTTAAAAGTAGATCTAGAAATATGAAAAATAATTGATATTTGTTTGAAATTTTTTTTGTGTATTTTGCCAAATTTTTCTGGCGTGGCAAAAATTGATTGAATTTTCATTTTTTGACAAGTTGAAATAACGCGCAATCCTTTAATTTTTGTTCAATTTTGTTCGTTAATTGATGAAACAATTTGTAATTAGATCTAGAAATATGAAAAATAATTTATATTTGTTTGAAAATTTTTTTGTGTATTTTGCCAAATTTTTCTGGCGAAGCAAAAATTGATTGAATTATCATTTTTTGACAAGTTAAAAGTAACGCGCATTCCTCGAATTTTTGTTAAATTTTGTTCGTTAATTGATGAAACAATTTGAAATTAGATCTAGAAATATGAAAAATAATTTATATTTGTTTGAAAATTTTTTTGTGTATTTTGCCAAATTTTTCTGGCGAGTCAAATATTGATTGAATTTTCATTTTTTTAAAAGTAGAAAGTAACGCGCATTCCTTTAATTTTTTTTAAATTTTGTTCGTTAATAGATGAAAATTTTGAATGTAGATCTAGAAATATGAAAAATAATTGAAATTTGTTTAAAAATTTTTTTGTGTATTTTGCCAAATTTTTCTGGCGAGGCAAAAATTGATTGAATTTTCATTTTTTGACAAGTTGAAAGTAACGCGCAGTACATCAATTTTTGTTCAATTTTGTTGGTTAAAAGATGAAAAAGTGTAAAATTAGATCTAGAAATATGAAAAATAATTGATATTTGTTTGAAAATTTTTTTGTGTATTTTGCCAAATTTTTCTGGCGAGGCAAAAATTGATTGAATTTTCATTTTTTGACAAGTTGAAAGTAACGCGCATTCCTTTAATTTTTTTTAAATTTTGTTTGTTAATAAATGAAAAAGTTTGGAAGTAGATCTAGAAATATGAAAAAAAATTGATATTTGTTCAAAAATTTTTTTGTGTATTTTGCCAAATTTTTCTGGCGAGGCAAAAATTGATTGAATTTTCATTTTTTGAAAAGTTGAAAGTAACGCGCATTCCTTTAATTTTTTTTAAATTTTGTTCGTTAATAAATGAAAAAGTTTGAAAGTAGATCTAGAAATATGAAAAAAAATTGATATTTGTTTAAAAATTTTTTTGTGTATTTTGCTAAATTTTTCTGGCGAGACAAAAATTGATTGAATTTTCATTTTTTGACAAGTTGAAAGTAACGCGCATTCCTTTAATTTTTTTTAAATTTTATTCGTTAATAGATGAAAAAGTTTGAAATTAGATCTAGAAATATGAAAAATAATTGATATTTGTTTGAAAATTTTTTTGTGTATTTTGCCAAATTTTTCTGGCGAAGCAAAAATTGATTGAATTATCATTTTTTGACAAGTTGAAAGTAACGCGCAATCCTTTAAATTTGTTCCATTTTGTTTGTTAATTGATGAAACAATTTGAAATTAGATCTAGAAATATGGCGTCTGACCAGCGGTCGGTGATCAGATAGCTCCTGAGATTATTGGAAATACTGGGTGAAATTAACAAATAATTTGGATTACAGTGTTTTTGTGAGTTGGAGTTACACTTTCTAGTTATGCTCCCTATTGGAATTGGTTTGATTATCAGTTTTTCCTTTTTAAATCGTGCAAAACTGGTGTTGGCGAGTGATTTGTATTGACTAGTTCAAAAACACTGGCACCTCGTGGTGAGCTGCCGTGTGAATATTTTCTTTATATTTATACTGGAATTTAAGAGTGTATAAACTGGTTAAATTTATTCTTTTCTAACAGGATTAATGTACTTTAATTAATTATCAATTTTTATTAATCGGTAATTTGGTGAAGTGGCTATTTTTGACTATTTGCATAAGTGCTACTATTGTGACGAATAACATCATTTCTCCAGAACCACAAGAAATCATGCCATCAGATCAAAACACGGTGACTCAACTCTCGATACCAGTGAAAGAGGGTCCCTGCCCCCACTGTCGTAGTGTAGTTAAGTCAGGCACGAGGTGTGCGAAATGCGGAATTCTCTATCATGAAAAGTGTGCTACTCGTTACACTATATCTAATACTGGTATTATATCTAAATGCTGTGGGTCTAGGCCCCCTTCGCCAAATATTGATACCGCTAATGAATCACTCGAAACAGGATTTGAAGCAACGATGACTCGATTGCTTGAGAATCAACTTAAAGAGATAAAGTTGGAAATTGCAAATAATAATACTAAATTAAATACAACTATTCAGGGATTGTCAACTAAACTGGATTCTTTATCTATTCGAGTGAATAACTACGAGGGTCAGATCACAACAATTACGGAACGAGTAGATAAAATAGATAAGTCTGTATCTGATCTGGAGAATTTAAATTGCGGCTCGAATACTGCCAATATTTTAGAAGAGATTACCGATCGTGAAATCAGAAAAAAAAATGTAGTATTTTTTGGAATCCCAGAATCTTGTGCCTCTACTGCGGAGCAAAGAATTGCTGATGATAAAGACTATCTCTCTGCCATTTTTGATAAAATGGAAACACCTTTAGACAGTTTAAAAATGATTAGGGTTGGGAAAAGATCTGACACTGCAGTCCGCCCTATCAAAGTGGTTTTCAAGGATGCAGATTCTGTTTTGAAGTTTCTTAAAAACAGATTTAATTACGAAGGACCACACACTTTCCATGCTGATCAAACCACGATGCAGAGAAATCTTCTGAAAAAATTAAAAGTAGATCTTACAGAATTACACAATCAAGGACATAAAGATAAGAAGATTCGATTTTTAAATGGAATTCCTAAAATAGTAGATTCTAAACCTTCAAGTAAATCAAAAAACTAAGATTTAATCATCAAGAGTCATCTAATAATTTACCACCCAGTATATCCATTTATTACCAAAATGTCCGTGGACTGCGCACCAAGCTTTTTGACTTCTCAAATTCTATCCGTTTGTCAGCTGATTCATGGGATATCATCATTCTAACTGAGACATGGTTGCACGACGGAATTGGCGATGCTGAATTAGGCCTCCAGAACTACGCTGTTTATAGAAAAGATAGGGATCAATTTACAAGTAACTGCGAAAGGGGTGGGGGAGTATTAATCGCCGTAAGTAAGAAGTTTATTAGTTACATTGTTCCAATTTTTGACAGATCTATTGAACATGTTTTTGTAAATGTTTTAATAAATCATAGAAATTACATTATAAGTTCAGCTTACATACCCCCATTATCAACAAATGATGTTTACTTGAAACATACACACATTGTAAATCAAGTAATTAAAGGTTCTCCGTGTGCTAAGATTATTTTGACAGGTGATTATAATCTATCGGGTATTAATTGGGTTAATGATAAATTTGGTACCTTAATAAATACTGATTCTTTCTTAAATGGAAATATTAATTATTCGGCAGCTAAGATAATAGAATGTAGTTTTGGTCCCCTAAATTTAAGACAAAATAACGAAATAAGAAATCTAATGGAAAATATTCTAGATTTAGTGTTTACAAATGTTGAATCTTTAAATTGTCAATTAGCGATTGATGCTTTAGTGCGCTGCGATACGCATCACCCACCATTGTGTATTAAATTTTGTGATGATAATAATGTATCTTTACCTGCGAAAGAGATTTTTGTCTTAGATTTTGATCGGGCTAACTATACTAAAATACATGAATATTTAGCGGACGTCGATTGGTTTTCTGAATTTAATAATGTTGATATTGAAAAAGCGATCAATATTTTTCATTACCATTTAAATTTTGCAATTACTAATTATGTACCGAAAAAAAAGATTTTTCATACATCATATCCAAAGTGGTTTAATTTAGAAATGAAAAAATTAGTACGCTTAAAAAAAATTGCACACAAAAAATTTAAACAAAACCCCACTATGAGTAATTATGCCATTTTCAGCAGTTATCGCTCTGCATGTGTCCATTTAAATAAAAAACTGTACAGCGACTATATAAATGGAGTGGAAGATAGTATCGAGCAGAACGTTCAAACTTTTTGGTCTTTTGTAAAAAACAAGCGCAAAAATTTAGTCGTACCAAATATTGTGATGGAGAATGATGTGAATGTAAGTGATGGAAAAAAGGTTGCTGATTTGTTTGCAAACTATTTCAATTCGGTTTATATGGAAAACAATAATTTAATTGTCTCTTTTCCATACTATTTGCATCCTACTAAATTATATGATTTTATGGTGACTCCGCAAATGGTTTTTGAAAGAATTGGCAATCTTGACCCCCGAAAAGGTGCTGGACCAGATGGTTTTTTGCCACGATTTTTTGTAGAATATCAACTGGTTTTGTCTGAACCCTTGTCTATGCTGTATAATTTATCTTTAAGTACGGGTACATTTCCTCAGTCCTGGAAGACTGCGAAAATTACTCCCATACATAAATCAGGTTCCAAGCAGTGTGTGAAAAATTATAGACCAGTTTCTATTTTAAATATCTCTTCTAAAATCCTTGATAGTATAATGGCAGATAATTTAAAGAATTTATTTAATAATACTCTTATAAATGAACAACATGGCTTTCGACAAAAACGTTCTACTCTAACAAACTTAATGGAATACAGAGAATATCTCACACACTGCATGGAATCCAAAATTCAAGTGGATAGTATTTATGCAGATCTGGCTAAGGCATTCGATAGAGTTGATCACAATCTACTTATTATTAAACTGAAAAATTATGGCATTAATGGATGCCTTCTAAATTGGTTTGAAAGCTACTTGAAGGGCAGATCTAACTACGTTAAAATTGGTTCTTTTGAATCTGAGTATTTTTCTCCTGTTTCTGGTGTTCCCCAAGGATCCCACCTAGGGCCAATTTTATTTGACATCTTTATTAATGATATTAAACAAGCCATAAAATTTTCAAAATTTCTTCTGTATGCTGACGATTTAAAATTATTTCGCGAAATTTGCTCAGCTGAGGACGCCGGACTACTACAACTAGATTTAAATAATGTAATGGAATGGTGTCTCAACAACGGTATGTGTATGAATAAAGATAAATGTTTTGTTATGAACTTCTCACGTAAAGAGGATACTATTGAGCACACTTATCTGATAGATGATACAGCCCTTCAAGTGGTTTCGAGCATTAAGGATTTAGGAGTAACTTTTTGTAACGATTTATCTTTTGTTAATCATATAGATGATATCTCTTTAAAAGGGCAAAAAATGTTGGGTTTTGTTTTACGAATCACAAATGACTTTAAGCAGGTATCAACACTGGTAAAATTGTATACAGCTCTTGTACGACCAATTGTTGAGTATGCAGCTATGATATGGGATCCTTATTACGAAACGCATAAGCTAACGATTGAAACTGTTCAACTTCGTTTTTTGCGCGCAATTGCTTATAAATTAAAAATTCGAAGAGAACATGATTACTTGAATGTTATTTTAAACAAGTTAAATTTAGAGACTTTAGAAGATAGGAGAAAAATGGGTGGTTTAATATTTTTGTTTAAATTATTGAATGGCTTGATAGATAGCCCAAAATTAACAAATCTGATTTCTTTTAGAGCTTTACCTTATTCGCTACGTCATGTAGACCTATTTGAAATACCGAAAGAAAAAACTAATCTTGGATCAAACTCTTCGATTTCTAAAATTTGTAAAAACTACAATTACATTAGTAAAATGTCATTTGATGCCGACATCTTCTATCAGACTCTAACGCAATTTATCGCAACTGTAAAATCGTTTGCTATTGAGTAGTATATAATACCAATTGTGAAGGAATCTTCGTATTGTAATTTATTAATTTTTCTTTTTTTTTTTTTAGAGAATGAACATATGTTTAGTCAATTTTTCATTGTATGTATAAAAAGATGTACTTGGTGTGCTGAATGATTGCCGTTCTCTGGTCATAAGATAATGTTATTTTTCTATAACTAATTTATTTTATTATTATTTTAACTCTTATTATTATACTTTATTTTCTTCTTATGTAACAACAATGTATAAAGGTGTTATACCGTTAATAAACTAAACTAAACTAAACTAAACTAATATGAAAAATAATTGATATTTGTTTGAAAATTTTTTTGTGTATTTTGCCAAATTTTTCTGGCGAGGCAAAAATTGATTGAATTTTCATTTTTTGACAAGTTGAAAGTAACGCGCAGTCCTTTAAATTTGTTTAATTTTGTTTGTTAATTGATGAAACAATTTGAAATTAGATCTAGAAATATGAAAAATAATTGATATTTGTTTGAAAATTTTTTTGTGTATTTTGCCAAATTTTTCTGGCGAGGCAAAAATTGATTGAATTTTCATTTTTTGTCAAGTTGAAAGTAACGCGCAGTCCTTTAAATTTGTTCAATTTTGTTTGTTAATTGAAGAAACAATTTGAAATTAGATCTAGAAATATAAAAAATAATTGATATTTGTTAAAAAATTTTTTTGTGTATTTTGCCAAATTTTTCTGGCGAGGCAAAAATTGATTGAATTTTCATTTTTTGACAAGTTGAAAGTAACGCGCAGTCCTTCAAATTTGTTCAATTTTGTTGGTTAAAAGATGAAAAAGTGTAAAATTAGATCTAGAAATATGAAAAATAATTGATATTTGTTTGAAAATTTTTTTGTGTATTTTGCCAAATTTTTCTGGCGAGGCAAAAATTGATTGAATTTTCATTTTTTGACAAGTTGAAAGTAACGCGCAGTACATCAATTTTTGTTCAATTTTGTTGGTTAAAAGATGAAAAAGTGTAAAATTAGATCTAGAAATATGAAAAATAATTGATATTTGTTTGAAAATTTTTTTGTGTATTTTGCCAAATTTTTCTGGCGAGGCAAAAATTGATTGAATTTTCATTTTTTGACAAGTTGAAAGTAACGCGCAGTACTTCAATTTTTGTTCAATTTTGTTGGTTAAAAGATGAAAAAGTGTAAAATTAGATGTAGAAATATGAAAAATATTTGATATTTGTTTGAAAATTTTTTTGTGTATTTTGCCAAATTTTTCTGG
The DNA here is from genome assembly GCA_037103525.1 of Ganaspis brasiliensis. Taxonomy (NCBI): domain Eukaryota; kingdom Metazoa; phylum Arthropoda; class Insecta; order Hymenoptera; family Figitidae; genus Ganaspis; species Ganaspis brasiliensis. Next base: position 844,798 of record JAZKLR010000629.1, on the reverse strand, counting down.
CGAGGCAAAAATTGATTGAATTTTCATTTTTTGACAAGTTGAAAGTAACGCGCATTCCTTTAATTTTTTTTAAATTTTGTTCGTTAATAGATGAAAAAGTTTGAAAGTAGATCTAGAAATATGAAAAATAATTGATATTTGTTTAAAAATTTTTTTGTGTATTTTGCCAAATTTTTCTGGCGAGGCAAAAATTGATTGAATTTTCATTTTTTGACAAGTTGAAAGTAACGCGCAGTCCTTCAAATTTGTTCAATTTTGTTGGTTAAAAGATGAAAAAGTGTAAAATTAGATCTAGAAATATGAAAAATAATTTATATTTGTTTGAAAATTTTTTTGTGTATTTTGCCAAATTTTTCTGGCGAGGCAAAAATTGATTGAATTTTCATTTTTTGACAAGTTGAAAGTAACGCGCAGTCCTTTAAATTTGTTTAATTTTGTTTGTTAATTGATGAAACAATTTGAAATTAGATCTAGAAATATGAAAAATAATTGATATTTGTTTGAAAATTTTTTTGTGTATTTTGCCAAATTTTTCTGGCGAGGCAAAAATTGATTGAATTTTTATTTTTTGACAAGTTGAAAGTAACGCGCATTCCTTTAATTTTTTTTAAATTTTGTTCGTTAATAGATGAAAAAGTTTAAAAGTAGATCTAGAAATATGAAAAATAATTGATATTTGTTTGAAAATTTTTTTGTGTATTTTGCCAAATTTTTCTGGCGAAGCAAAAATTGATTGAATTTTCATTTTTTGACAAGTTGAAAGTAACGCGCAGTTCTTTAATTTTTAATTTAATTTTGTTCGTTAATAGATGAAAAAGTTTGAAAGTAGATCTAGAAATATAAAAAAAAATTGATATTTGTTTTAAAAATTTTTTGTGTATTTTGACAAATTTTTCTGGCGAAGCAAAAATTGATTAGATTTTTATTTTTTGACAAGTTGAAAGTAACGCGCATTCCTTTAATTTTTTTTAAATTTTGTTCGTTAATAGATGAAAAAGTTTGAAATTAGATCTAGAAATATGAAAAATAATTGATATTTGTTTGAAATTTTTTTTGTGTATTTTGCCAAATTTTTCTGGCGTGGCAAAAATTGATTGAATTTTCATTTTTTGACAAGTTGAAATAACGCGCAATCCTTTAATTTTTGTTCAATTTTGTTCGTTAATTGATGAAACAATTTGTAATTAGATCTAGAAATATGAAAAATAATTTATATTTGTTTGAAAATTTTTTTGTGTATTTTGCCAAATTTTTCTGGCGAAGCAAAAATTGATTGAATTATCATTTTTTGACAAGTTAAAAGTAACGCGCATTCCTCGAATTTTTGTTAAATTTTGTTCGTTAATTGATGAAACAATTTGAAATTAGATCTAGAAATATGAAAAATAATTTATATTTGTTTGAAAATTTTTTTGTGTATTTTGCCAAATTTTCCTGGCGAGGCAAATATTGATTGAATTTTCATTTTTTGACAAGTAGAAAGTAACGCGCATTCCTTCAATTTTTGTTAAATTTTGTTCATTAATAGATGAAAAAGTGTAAAATTAGATCTAGAAATATGAAAAATAATTGATATTTGTTTGAAAATTTTTTTGTGTATTTTGCCAAATTTTTCTGGCGAAGCAAAAATTGATTAATTTATCATTTTTTGACAAGTTAAAAGTAACGCGCATTCCTCGAATTTTTGTTAAATTTTGTTCGTTAATTGATGAAACAATTTGAAATTAGATCTAGAAATATGAAAAATAATTTATATTTGTTTGAAAATTTTTTTGTGTATTTTGCCAAATTTTTCTGGCGAGGCAAATATTGATTGAATTTTCATTTTTTGACAAGTAGAAAGTAACGCGCATTCCTTTAATTTTTTTTAAATTTTGTTCGTTAATAAATGAAAAAGTTTGAAAGTAGATCTAGAAATATAAAAAAAATTGATATTTGTTTAAAAATTTTTTTGTGTATTTTGCCAAATTTTTCTGGCGAGACAAAAATTGATTGAATTTTCATTTTTTGACAAGTTGAAAGTAACGCGCATTCCTTTAATTTTTTTTAAATTTTGTTTGTTAATAGATGAAAAAGTTTGAAATTAGATCTAGAAATATGAAAAATAATTGATATTCGTTTGAAAATTTTTTTGTGTATTTTGCCAAATTTTTCTGGCGAGGCAAAAATTGATTGAATTTTTATTTTTTGACAAGTTGAAAGTAACGCACATTCCTTTAATTTTTTTTATATTTTGTTCGTTAATAGATGAAAAAGTTTGAATGTAGATCTAGAAATATGAAAAATAATTGAAATTTGTTTGAAAACTTTTTTGTGTATTTTGCCAAATTTTTCTGGCGAGGCAAAAATTGATTGAATTTTCATTTTTTGACAAGTTGAAAGTAACGCGCAGTACTTCAATTTTTGTTCAATTTTGTTGGTTAAAAGATGAAAAAGTGTAAAATTAGATGTAGAAATATGAAAAATATTTGATATTTGTTTGAAAATTTTTTTGTGTATTTTGCCAAATTTTTCTGGCGAGGCAAAAATTGATTGAATTTTCATTTTTTGACAAGTTGAAAGTAACGCGCATTCCTTTAATTTTTTTTAAATTTTGTTCGTTAATAGATGAAAAAGTTTGAAAGTAGATCTAGAAATATGAAAAATAATTGATATTTGTTTAAAAATTTTTTTGTGTATTTTGCCAAATTTTTCTGGCGAGGCAAAAATTGATTGAATTTTCATTTTTTGACAAGTTGAAAGTAACGCGCAGTCCTTCAAATTTGTTCAATTTTGTTGGTTAAAAGATGAAAAAGTGTAAAATTAGATCTAGAAATATGAAAAATAATTTATATTTGTTTGAAAATTTTTTTGTGTATTTTGCCAAATTTTTCTGGCGAGGCAAAAATTGATTGAATTTTCATTTTTTGACAAGTTGAAAGTAACGCGCAGTCCTTTAAATTTGTTCAATTTTGTTTGTTAATTGATGAAACAATTTGAAATTAGATCTAGAAATATGAAAAATAATTGATATTTGTTTGAAAATTTTTTTGTGTATTTTGCCAAATTTTTCTGGCGAGGCAAATATTCATTGAATTTTCATTTTTTGACAAGTAGAAAGTAACGCGCAGTCCTTCAAATTTGTTCAATTTTGTTGGTTAAAAGATGAAAAAGTGTAAAATTAGATCTAGAAATATGAAAAATAATTGATATTTGTTTGAAAATTTTTTTGTGTATTTTGCCAAATTTTTCTGGCGAGGCAAAAATTGATTGAATTTTCATTTTTTGACAAGTTGAAAGTAACGCGCAGTCCTTTAAATTTGTTTAATTTTGTTTGTTAATTGATGAAACAATTTGAAATTAGATCTAGAAATATGAAAAATAATTGATATTTGTTTGAAAATTTTTTTGTGTATTTTGCCAAATTTTTCTGGCGAGGCAAAAATTGATTGAATTTTCATTTTTTGTCAAGTTGAAAGTAACGCGCAGTCCTTTAAATTTGTTCAATTTTGTTTGTTAATTGAAGAAACAATTTGAAATTAGATCTAGAAATATAAAAAATAATTGATATTTGTTAAAAAATTTTTTTGTGTATTTTGCCAAATTTTTCTGGCGAGGCAAAAATTGATTGAATTTTCATTTTTTGACAAGTTGAAAGTAACGCGCAGTCCTTCAAATTTGTTCAATTTTGTTGGTTAAAAGATGAAAAAGTGTAAAATTAGATCTAGAAATATGAAAAATAATTGATATTTGTTTGAAAATTTTTTTGTGTATTTTGCCAAATTTTTCTGGCGAGGCAAAAATTGATTGAATTTTCATTTTTTGACAAGTTGAAAGTAACGCGCAGTACATCAATTTTTGTTCAATTTTGTTGGTTAAAAGATGAAAAAGTGTAAAATTAGATCTAGAAATATGAAAAATAATTGATATTTGTTTGAAAATTTTTTTGTGTATTTTGCCAAATTTTTCTGGCGAGGCAAAAATTGATTGAATTTTCATTTTTTGACAAGTTGAAAGTAACGCGCAGTACTTCAATTTTTGTTCAATTTTGTTGGTTAAAAGATGAAAAAGTGTAAAATTAGATGTAGAAATATGAAAAATATTTGATATTTGTTTGAAAATTTTTTTGTGTATTTTGCCAAATTTTTCTGGCGAGGCAAAAATTGATTGAATTTTCATTTTTTGACAAGTTGAAAGTAACGCGCATTCCTTTAATTTTTTTTAAATTTTGTTCGTTAATAGATGAAAAAGTTTGAAAGTAGATCTAGAAATATGAAAAATAATTGATATTTGTTTAAAAATTTTTTTGTGTATTTTGCCAAATTTTTCTGGCGAGGCAAAAATTGATTGAATTTTCATTTTTTGACAAGTTGAAAGTAACGCGCAGTCCTTCAAATTTGTTCAATTTTGTTGGTTAAAAGATGAAAAAGTGTAAAATTAGATCTAGAAATATGAAAAATAATTTATATTTGTTTGAAAATTTTTTTGTGTATTTTGCCAAATTTTTCTGGCGAGGCAAAAATTGATTGAATTTTCATTTTTTGACAAGTTGAAAGTAACGCGCAGTCCTTTAAATTTGTTTAATTTTGTTTGTTAATTGATGAAACAATTTGAAATTAGATCTAGAAATATGAAAAATAATTGATATTTGTTTGAAAATTTTTTTGTGTATTTTGCCAAATTTTTCTGGCGAGGCAAATATTCATTGAATTTTCATTTTTTGACAAGTAGAAAGTAACGCGCAGTCCTTCAAATTTGTTCAATTTTGTTGGTTAAAAGATGAAAAAGTGTAAAATTAGATCTAGAAATATGAAAAATAATTGATATTTGTTTGAAAATTTTTTTGTGTATTTTGCCAAATTTTTCTGGCGAGGCAAAAATTGATTGAATTTTCATTTTTTGACAAGTTGAAAGTAACGCGCAGTCCTTTAAATTTGTTTAATTTTGTTTGTTAATTGAAGAAACAATTTGAAATTAGATCTAGAAATATAAAAAATAATTGATATTTGTTAAAAAATTTTTTTGTGTATTTTGCCAAATTTTTCTGGCGAGGCAAAAATTGATTGAATTTTCATTTTTTGACAAGTTGAAAGTAACGCGCAGTCCTTCAAATTTGTTCAATTTTGTTGGTTAAAAGATGAAAAAGTGTAAAATTAGATCTAGAAATATGAAAAATAATTGATATTTGTTTGAAAATTTTTTTGTGTATTTTGCCAAATTTTTCTGGCGAGGCAAAAATTGATTGAATTTTCATTTCTTGACAAGTTAAAAGTAACGCGCAGTTCTTTAAATTTGTTTAATTTTGTTTGTTAATTGATGAAACAATTTGAAATTAGATCTAGAAATATGAAAAATAATTGATATTTGTTTGAAAATTTTTTTGTGTATTTTGCCAAATTTTTCTGGCGAGGCAAATATTGATTGAATTTTCATTTTTTGACAAGTAGAAAGTAACGCGCATTCCTTTAATTTTTTTAAAATTTTGTTCGTTAATAGATGAAAAAGTTTGAATGTAGATCTAGAAATATGAAAAATAATTGAAATTTGTTTGAAAATTTTTTTGTGTATTTTGCCAAATTTTTCTGGCGAGGCAAAAATTGATTGAATTTTCATTTTTTGACAAGTTGAAAGTAACGCGCAGTACTTCAATTTTTGTTCAATTTTGTTGGTTAAAAGATGAAAAAGTGTAAAATTAGATCTAGAAATATGAAAAATATTTGATATTTGTTTGAAAATTTATTTGTGTATTTTGCCAAATTTTTCTGGCGAGGCAAAAATTGATTGAATTTTCATTTTTTGACAAGTTGAAAGTAACGCGCAGTCCTTTAATTTTTTTTAAATTTTGTTCGTTAATAGATGAAAAAGTTTGAAAGTAGATCTAGAAATATGAAAAAAAATTGATATTTGTTTAAAAATTTTTTTGTGTATTTTGCCAAATTTTTCTGGCGAGACAAAAATTGATTGAATTTTCATTTTTTGACAAGTTGAAAGTAACGCGCATTCCTTTAATTTTTTTTAAATTTTGTTTGTTAATAGATGAAAAAGTTTGAAATTAGATCTAGAAATATTAAAAATAATTGATATTTCTTTGAAAATTTTTTTGTGTATTTTGCCAAATTTTTCTGGCGAGGCAAAACTTGATTGAATTTTCATTTTTTGACAAGTTGAAAGTAACGCGCAGTCCTTTAAATTTGTTCAATTTTGTTTGTTAATTGATGAAACAATTTGAAATTAGATCTAGAAATATGAAAAATAATTGATATTTGTTTGAAAATTTTTTTGTGTATTTTGCCAAATTTTTCTGGCGAAGCAAAAATTGATTGAATTTTCATTTTTTGACAAGTTGAAAGTAACGCGCATTCCTTTAATTTTTTTTAAATTTTGTTTGTTAATAGATGAAAAAGTTTGAAATTAGATCTAGAAATATGAAAAATAATTGATATTTGTTTGAAAATTTTTTTGTGTATTTTGCCAAATTTTTCTGGCGAGGCAAAACTTGATTAAATTTTCATTTTTTGACAAGTTGAAAGTAACGCGCAGTCCTTCAATTTTTGTTCAATTTTGTTCGTTAATAGATGAAAAAGTTTAAAATTAGATCTAGAAATATGAAAAATAATTGATATTTGTTTAAAAATTTTTGTGTGTATTTTGCCAAAATTTTCTGGCGAGACAATAATTGATTGAATTTTTATTTTTTGACAAGTTGAAAGTAACGCGCAGTACTTTAATTTTTGTTCAATTTTGTTGGTTAAAAGATGAAAAAGTGTAAAATTAGATCTAGAAATATGAAAAATATTTGATATTTGTTTGAAAATTTATTTGTGTATTTTGCCAAATTTTTCTGGCGAGGCAAAAATTGATTGAATTTTCATTTTTTGACAAGTTAAAAGTAACGCGCAGTCCTTTAATTTTTGTTCAATTTTGTTCGTTAATAGATGAAAAATTTTAAAATTAGATCTAGAAATATGAAAAATAATTGATATTTGTTAAAAAATTTTTTTGTGTATTTTGCCAAATTTTTCTGGCGATACACAAATTGATTGAATTTTCATTTTTTGACAAGTTGAAAGTAACGCGCATTCCTTTAATTTTTTTTTAATTTTGTTCGTTAATAGATGAAAAAGTTTGAAATTAGATCTAGAAATATGAAAAATAATTGATATTTGTTTAAAAATTTTTTTGTGTATTTTGCCAAATTTTTCTGGCGAGACAAAAATTGATTGAATTTTCATTTTTTGACAAGTTGAAAGTAACGCGCATTCCTTTAATTTTTTTTAAATTTTCTTCGTTAATAGATGAAAAAGTTTGAAAGTAGATCTAGAAATATGAAAAAAAATTGATATTTGTTTAAAAATTTTTTTGTGTATTTTGCCAAATTTTTCTGGCGAGACAAAAATTGATTGAATTTTCATTTTTTGACAAGTTGAAAGTAACGCGCATTCCTTTAATTTTTTTTTAATTTTGTTCGTTAATAGATGAAAAAGTTTGAAATTAGATCTAGAAATATGAAAAATAATTGATATTTGTTTAAAATTTTTTTTGTGTATTTTGCCAAATTTTTCTGGCGAGGCAAAAATTGATTGAATTTTCATTTTTTGACAAGTTGAAAGTAACGCGCAGTCCTTCAAATTTGTTCAATTTTGTTGGTTAAAAGATGAAAAAGTGTAAAATTAGATCTAGAAATATGAAAAATAATTGATATTTGTTTGAAAATTTTTTTGTGTATTTTGCCAAATTTTTCTGGCGAGGCAAAAATTGATTGGATTTTCATTTTTTGACAAGTTGAAAGTAACGCGCAGTCCTTTAAATTTGTTCAATTTTGTTTGTTAATTGATGAAACAATTTGAAATTAGATCTAGAAATATGAAAAATAATTGATATTTGTTTGAAAATTTTTTTGTGTATTTTGCCAAATTTTTCTGGCGAAGCAAAAATTGATTGGATTTTTATTTTTTGACAAGTTAAAAGTAACGCGCAGTCCTTTAATTTTTGTTCAATTTTGTTCGTTAATAGATGAAAAAGTTTAAAATTAGATCTAGAAATATGACAAATAATTGATATTTGTTTGAAAATTTTTCTGGCGAGGCAAATATTGATTGAATTTTCATTTTTTGACAAGTAGAAAGTAACGCGCATTCCTTCAATTTTTGTTAAATTTTGTTCATTAATAGATGAAAAAGTTTGAAATTAGATCTAGAAATATGAAAAATAATTGATATTTGTTTGAAAATTTTTTTGTGTATTTTGCCAACTTTTTCTGGCGATGCAAAAATTGATTGGATTTTTATTTTTTGACAAGTTGAAATTAACGCGCAGTCCTTTAATTTTTGTTAAATTTTGTTCGTTAATAGATAAAAAAGTTTAAAATTAGATATAGAAATATGAAAAATAATTGATATTTGTTTGAAAATTTTTTTGTGTATTTTGCCAACTTTTTCTGGCGATGCAAAAATTGATTGAATTTTCATTTTTTGACAAGTAGAAAGTAACGCGCATTCCTTCAATTTTTGTTAAATTTTGTTCATTAATAGATGAAAAAGTTTGAAATTAGATCTAGAAATATGGAAAATAATTGATATTTGTCTAAAAATTTTTTTGTGTATTTTGCCAAATTTTTCTGGCGAGGCAAAAATTGATTGAATTTTCATTTTTTGTCAAGTTAAAAGTAACGCGCATTCCTTGAATTTTTGTTAAATTTTGTTCGTTAATAGATGAAAAAGTTTGAAATTAGATCTAGAAATATGAAAAATAATTTATATTTGTTTGAAAATTTTTTTGTGTATTTTGCCAAATTTTTCTGGCGAAGCAAAAATTGATTGGATTTTTATTTTTTGTCAAGTTGAAAGTAACGCGCATTCCTTGAATTTTTGTTAAATTTTGTTCGTTAATAGATGAAAAAGTTTAAAAGTAGATCTAGAAATATGAAAAATAATTGATATTGGTTTGAAAATTTTTTTGTGTATTTTGCCAAATTTTTCTGGCGAGGCAAAAATTGATTGAATTTTCATTTTTTGACAAGTTGAAAGTAACGCGCATTCCTTTAATTTTTTTTAAATTTTGTTCGTTAATAGATGAAAAAGTTTGAAATTAGATCTAGAAATATAAAAAATAATTTATATTTGTTTGAAATTTTTTTTGTGTATTTTGCCAAATTTTTCTGGCGAAGCAAAAATTGATTGGATTTTTATTTTTTGACAAGTTGAAAGTAACGCGCAGTACTTCAATTTTTGTTCAATATTGTTTGTTAATAGATGGAAAAGTTTAAAATTAGATCTAAAATTATGAAAAATAATTGATATTTGTTTAAAAACTTTTTTGTGTATTTTGCCAAATTTTTCTGGCGAGACAAAAATTGATTGAATTTTCATTCTTTGACAAGTTAAAAGAAAGGCGCAGTCCTCCAATTTTTGTTCAATTTTGTTCGTTAATTAATGAAAAAATTTGAAATTGGATCTAGAAATATGGAAAATAATTGATATTTGTCTAAAAATTTTTTTGTATATTTTGCCAAATTTTTCTGGCGAGGCAAAAATTGATTGAATTATCATTTTTTGACCAGTTGAAAGTAACGCGCATTCCTTGAATTTTTGTTAAATTTTGTTCGTTAATAGATAAAAAAGTTTGAAATTAGATCTAGAAATATGAAAAATAATTTATATTTGTTTGAAAATTATTTTGTGTATTTTGCCAAATTTTTCTTTCGAAGCAAAAATTGATTGGATTTTTATTTTTTGACAAGTTGAAAGTATCGCGCAGTCCTTCAATTTTTGTTCAATTTTGTTCGTTAATAGATGAAAAAGTTTAAAATTAGATCTAGAAATATGAAAAATAATTGATATTTGTTTAAAAATTTTTTTGTGTATTTTGACAAATTTTTCTGGCGAGACAAAAATTGATTGAATTTTCATTTTTTGACAAGTTGAAAGTAACGCGCATTCCTTTAATTTTTTTTTAAATTTTGTTCGTTAATAGATGAAAAAGTTTGAAATTAGATCTAGAAATATGAAAAATAATTGATATTTGTTGGAAAATTTTTTTGTGTATTTTGCTAAATTTTTCTGGCGAGGCAAAAATTGATTGAATTATCATTTTTTGACAAGTTGAAAGTAACGCGCGGTCCTTAAATTTTTGTTCAATTTTGTTCGTTAATAGATGAAAAAGTTTAAAATTAGATCTAGAAATATGAAAAATAATTGATATTTGTTAAAAAATTTTTTTGTGTATTTTGCCAAAATTTTACTGGCGAGACACAAATTGATTCGATTTTTTATTTTTGACAAGTTAAAAGTAACGCGCAGTCCTTCAATTTTTGTTCAATTTTGTTCGTTAATAGATGAAAAAGTTTAAAATTAGATCTAGAAATATGAAAAATAATTGATATTTGTTTAAAAAATTTTTTGTGTATTTTGACAAATTTTTCTGGCGAGACAAAAATTGATTGAAGTTTCATTTTTTGACAAGTTGAAAGTAACGCGCATTCCTTTAATTTTTTTTAAATTATGTTCGTTAATAGATAAAAAAGTTTGAAATTAGATCTAGAAATATGAAAAATAATTGATATTTGTTTGAAAATTTTTTTGTGTATTGTGCCAAATTTTTCTGGCGAGGCAAAAATTGATTGGATTTTTATTTTTTGACAAGTTGAAAGTAACGCGCAGTACTTCAATTTTTGTTCAATTTTGTTGGTTAAAAGATGAAAAAGTTTAAAATTAGATCTAGAAATATGAAAATAAATTTATATTTGTTTGACAATTTTTTTGTGTATTTTGCCAAATTTTTCTGGCGATGCAAAAATTGATTGGATTTTTATTTTTTGACAAGTTGAAAGTAACGCGCAGTCCTTCAATTTTTGTTCAATTTTGTTCGTTAATAGATGAAAAAGTTTAAAATTAGATCTAGAAATATGAAAAATAATTGATATTTGTTAAAAAATTTTTTTGTGTATTTTGCCAAATTTTTCTGGCGAGACACAAATTGATTCGATTTTTTATTTTTGACAAGTTGAAAGTAACGCGCAGTCCTTCAATTTTTGTTCAATTTTGTTCGTTAATAGATGAAAAAGTTTAAAATTAGATCTAGAAATATGAAAAATAATTGATATTTGTTTAAAAATTTTTTTGTGTATTTTGACAATTTTTTCTGGCGAGACAAAAATTGATTGAATTTTCATTTTTTGACAAGTTGAAAGTAACGCGCATTCCTTTAATTTCTTTTAAATTTTGTTCGTTAATAGATAAAAAAGTTTGAAATTAGATCTAGAAATATGAAAAATAATTGATATTTGTTTGAAAATTTTTTTGTGTATTTTGCCAAATTTTTCTTGCGAGACAAAAATTGATTGAATTTTCATTTTTTGACAAGTTGAAAGTAACGCGCAGTCCTTCAAATTTGTTCAATTTTGTTGGTTAAAAGATGAAAAAGTGTAAAATTAGATCTAGAAATATGAAAAATAATTGATATTTGTTTGAAAATTTTTTTGTGTATTTTGCCAAATTTTTCTGGCGAGGCAAAAATTGATTGGATTTTCATTTTTTGACAAGTTGAAAGTAACGCGCAGTCCTTTAAATTTGTTCAATTTTGTTTGTTAATTGATGAAACAATTTGAAATTAGATCTAGAAATATGAAAAATAATTGATATTTGTTTGAAAATTTTTTTGTGTATTTTGCCAAATTTTTCTGGCGAAGCAAAAATTGATTGGATTTTTATTTTTTGACAAGTTAAAAGTAACGCGCAGTCCTTTAATTTTTGTTCAATTTTGTTCGTTAATAGATGAAAAAGTTTAAAATTAGATCTAGAAATATGACAAATAATTGATATTTGTTTGAAAATTTTTCTGGCGAGGCAAATATTGATTGAATTTTCATTTTTTGACAAGTAGAAAGTAACGCGCATTCCTTCAATTTTTGTTAAATTTTGTTCATTAATAGATGAAAAAGTTTGAAATTAGATCTAGAAATATGAAAAATAATTGATATTTGTTTGAAAATTTTTTTGTGTATTTTGCCAACTTTTTCTGGCGATGCAAAAATTGATTGGATTTTTATTTTTTGACAAGTTGAAATTAACGCGCAGTCCTTTAATTTTTGTTAAATTTTGTTCGTTTATAGATAAAAAAGTTTAAAATTAGATATAGAAATATGAAAAATAATTGATATTTGTTTGAAAATTTTTTTGTGTATTTTGCCAACTTTTTCTGGCGATGCAAAAATTGATTGAATTTTCATTTTTTGACAAGTAGAAAGTAACGCGCATTCCTTCAATTTTTGTTAAATTTTGTTCATTAATAGATGAAAAAGTTTGAAATTAGATCTAGAAATATGGAAAATAATTGATATTTGTCTAAAAATTTTTTTGTGTATTTTGCCAAATTTTTCTGGCGAGGCAAAAATTGATTGAATTTTCATTTTTTGTCAAGTTAAAAGTAACGCGCATTCCTTGAATTTTTGTTAAATTTTGTTCGTTAATAGATGAAAAAGTTTGAAATTAGATCTAGAAATATGAAAAATAATTTATATTTGTTTGAAAATTTTTTTGTGTATTTTGCCAAATTTTTCTGGCGAAGCAAAAATTGATTGGATTTTTATTTTTTGTCAAGTTGAAAGTAACGCGCATTCCTTGAATTAATGTTAAATTTTGTTCGTTAATAGATGAAAAAGTTTAAAAGTAGATCTAGAAATATGAAAAATAATTGATATTGGTTTGAAAATTTTTTTGTGTATTTTGCCAAATTTTTCTGGCGAGGCAAAAATTGATTGAATTTTCATTTTTTGACAAGTTGAAAGTAACGCGCATTCCTTTAATTTTTTTTAAATTTTGTTCGTTAATAGATGAAAAAGTTTGAAATTAGATCTAGAAATATAAAAAATAATTTATATTTGTTTGAAATTTTTTTTGTGTATTTTGCCAAATTTTTCTGGCGAAGCAAAAATTGATTGGATTTTTATTTTTTGACAAGTTGAAAGTAACGCGCAGTACTTCAATTTTTGTTCAATATTGTTTGTTAATAGATGGAAAAGTTTAAAATTAGATCTAAAATTATGAAAAATAATTGATATTTGTTTAAAAACTTTTTTGTGTATTTTGCCAAATTTTTCTGGCGAGACAAAAATTGATTGAATTTTCATTCTTTGACAAGTTAAAAGAAAGGCGCAGTCCTCCAATTTTTGTTCAATTTTGTTCGTTAATTAATGAAAAAATTTGAAATTGGATCTAGAAATATGGAAAATAATTGATATTTGTCTAAAAATTTTTTTGTATATTTTGCCAAATTTTTCTGGCGAGGCAAAAATTGATTGAATTATCATTTTTTGACCAGTTGAAAGTAACGCGCATTCCTTGAATTTTTGTTAAATTTTGTTCGTTAATAGATAAAAAAGTTTGAAATTAGATCTAGAAATATGAAAAATAATTTATATTTGTTTGAAAATTATTTTGTGTATTTTGCCAAATTTTTCTTTCGAAGCAAAAATTGATTGGATTTTTATTTTTTGACAAGTTGAAAGTATCGCGCAGTCCTTCAATTTTTGTTCAATTTTGTTCGTTAATAGATGAAAAAGTTTAAAATTAGATCTAGAAATATGAAAAATAATTGATATTTGTTTAAAAATTTTTTTGTGTATTTTGACAAATTTTTCTGGCGAGACAAAAATTGATTGAATTTTCATTTTTTGACAAGTTGAAAGTAACGCGCATTCCTTTAATTTTTTTTTAAATTTTGTTCGTTAATAGATGAAAAAGTTTGAAATTAGATCTAGAAATATGAAGAATAATTGATATTTGTTTGAAAATTTTTTTGTGTATTTTGCCAAATTTTTCTGGCGAAGCAAAAATTGATTGGATTTTTATTTTTTGACAAGTTGAAAGTAACGCGTAGTACTTCAACTTTTGTTCAATTTTGTTGGTTAACAGATGAAAACGTTTAAAATTAGATCTAGAAATATGAAAAATAATTGATATTTGTTGGAAAATTTTTTTGTGTATTTTGCTAAATTTTTCTGGCGAGGCAAAAATTGATTGAATTATCATTTTTTGACAAGTTGAAAGTAACGCGCGGTCCTTAAATTTTTGTTCAATTTTGTTCGTTAATAGATGAAAAAGTTTAAAATTAGATCTAGAAATATGAAAAATAATTGATATTTGTTAAAAAATTTTTTTGTGTATTTTGCCAAATTTTCCTGGCGAGACACAAATTGATTCGATTTTTTATTTTTGACAAGTTAAAAGTAACGCGCAGTCCTTCAATTTTTGTTCAATTTTGTTCGTTAATAGATGAAAAAGTTTAAAATTAGATCTAGAAATATGAAAAATAATTGATATTTGTTTAAAAAATTTTTTGTGTATTTTGACAAATTTTTCTGGCGAGACAAAAATTGATTGAAGTTTCATTTTTTGACAAGTTGAAAGTAACGCGCATTCCTTTAATTTTTTTTAAATTATGTTCGTTAATAGATAAAAAAGTTTGAAATTAGATCTAGAAATATGAAAAATAATTGATATTTGTTTGAAAATTTTTTTGTGTATTTTGCCAAATTTTTCTGGCGATGCAAAAATTGATTGGATTTTTATTTTTTGACAAGTTGAAAGTAACGCGCAGTCCTTCAATTTTTGTTCAATTTTGTTCGTTAATAGATGAAAAAGTTTAAAATTAGATCTAGAAATATGAAAAATAATTGATATTTGTTAAAAAATTTTTTTGTGTATTTTGCCAAATTTTTCTGGCGAGACACAAATTGATTCGATTTTTTATTTTTGACAAGTTGAAAGTAACGCGCAGTCCTTCAATTTTTGTTCAATTTTGTTCGTTAATAGATGAAAAAGTTTAAAATTAGATCTAGAAATATGAAAAATAATTGATATTTGTTTAAAAATTTTTTTGTGTATTTTGACAATTTTTTCTGGCGAGACAAAAATTGATTGAATTTTCATTTTTTGACAAGTTGAAAGTAACGCGCATTCCTTTAATTTTTTTTAAATTTTGTTCGTTAATAGATAAAAAAGTTTGAAATTAGATCTAGAAATATGAAAAATAATTGATATTTGTTTGAAAATTTTTTTGTGTATTTTGCCAAATTTTTCTTGCGAGACAAAAATTGATTGAATTTTCATTTTTTGACAAGTAGAAAGTAACGTGCGGTCCTTCAATTTTTGTTAAATTTTGTTCATTAATAGATGAAAAAGTTTGAATGTAGATCGAGAAATATGAAAAATAATTGATATTAGTTTGAAAATTTTTTTGTGTATTGTGCCAAATTTTTCTGGCGAGGCAAAAATTGATTGAATTTTCATTTTTCGACAAGTTGAAAGTAACGCGCAGTCCTTCAATTTTTATTCAATTTTGTTCGTTAATAGATGAAAAAGTTTGAAATTAGATCTAGAAATATGAAAAATAATTGATATTTGTTTAAAAATTTTTTTGTGTATTGTGCCAAATTTTTCTGGCGAGGCAAAAATTGATTGGATTTTTATTTTTTGACAAGTTGAAAGTAACGCGCAGTACTTCAATTTTTGTTCAATTTTGTTGGTTAAAAGATGAAAAAGTTTAAAATTAGATCTAGAAATATGAAAATAAACTTATATTTGTTTGACAATTTTTTTGTGTATTTTGCCAAATTTTTCTGGCTATGCAAAAATTGATTGGATTTTTATTTTTTGACAAGTTGAAAGTAACGCGCAGTCCTTCAATTTTTGTTCAATTTTGTTCGTTAATAGATGAAAAAGTTTAAAATTAGATCTAGAAATATGGAAAATAATTGATATTTGTCTAAAAATTTTTTTGTGTATTTTACCAAATTTTTCTGGCGAGGCAAAAATTGATTGGATTTTTATTTTTTGACAAGTTGAAAGTAACGCGCAGTCCTATAATTTTTGTTCAATTTTGTTAGTTAATAGATGAAAAAGTTTAAAATTAGATCTAGAAATATGAAAAATAATTGATATTTGTTAAAAAATTTTTTTGTGTATTTTGCCAAATTTTTCTGGCGAGACACAAATTGATTCGATTATTTATTTTTGACAAGTTGAAAGTAACGCGCAGTCCTTCAATTTTTGTTCAATTTTGTTCGTTAATAGATGAAAAAGTTTAAAATTAGATCTAGAAATATGAAAAATTATTGATATTAGTTTGAAAATTTTTTTGTGTATTGTGCCAAATTTTTCTGGCGAGGCAAAAATTGATTGAATTTTCATTTTTCGACAAGTTGAAAGTAACGCGCAGTCCTTCAATTTGTATTCAATTTTGTTCGTTAATAGATGAAAAAATTTGAAATTAGATCTAGAAATATGAAAAATAATTGATATTTGTTTGAAAATTTTTTTGTGTATTGTGCCAAATTTTTCTGGCGAGGCAAAAATTGATTGGATTTTTATTTTTTGACAAGTTGAAAGTAACGCGCAGTACTTCAATTTTTGTTCAATTTTGTTGGTTAAAAGATGAAAAAGTTTAAAATTAGATCTAGAAATATGAAAAATAATTGATATTTGTTGGAAAATTTTTTTGTGTATTTTGCCAAATTTTTCTGGCGAGGCAAAAATTTATTGAATTTTCATTTTTTGACAAGTTGAAAGTAACGCGCAGTCCTTTAAATTTGTTCAATTTTGTTTGTTAATTGATGAAAAAGTTTAAAATTAGATCTAGAAATATGAAAAATAATTGATATTTGTTTGACAATTTTTTTGTGTATTTTGCCAAATTTTTCTGGCTATGCAAAAATTGATTGGATTTTTATTTTTTGACAAGTTGAAAGTAACGCGCAGTCCTTCAATTTTTGTTCAATTTTGTTCGTTAATAGATGAAAAAGTTTAAAATTAGATCTAGAAATATGAAAAATAATTGATATTTGTTAAAAAATTTTTTTGTGTATTTTTTTAAATTTTTCTGGCGAGACACAAATTGATTCGATTTTTTATTTTTGACAAGTTGAAAGTAACGCGCAGTCCTTCAATTTTTGTTCAATTTTGTTCGTTAATAGATGAAAAAGTTTAAAATTAGATCTAGAAATATGAAAAATAATTGATATTTGTTTAAAATTTTTTTTGTGTATTTTGACAAATTTTTCTGGCAAGACAAAAATTGATTGAATTTTCATTTTTTGAGAAGTAGAAAGTAACGCGCGGTCCTTCAATATTTGTTAAATTTTGTTCGTTAATAGATGAAAAAGTTTGAAATTAGATCTAGAAATATAAAAAATAATTGATATTTGTTTAAAAATTTTTTTGTGTATTTTGCCAAATTTTTCTGGCGAGGCAAAAATTGATTGAATTTTCATTTTTTGACAAGTTGAAAGTAACGCGCATTCCTTTAATTTTTTTTAAATTTTGTTCGTTAATAGATGAAAAAGTTTGAATGTAGATCTAGAAATATGAAAAATAATTGATATTAGTTTGAATATTTTTTTGTGTATTGTGCCAAATTTTTCTGGCGAGGCAAAAATTGATTGAATTTTCATTTTTCGACAAGTTGAAAGTAACGCGCAGTCCTTCAATTTTTATTAAATTTTGTTCGTTAATAGGTGAAAAAGTTTGAAATTAGATCTAGAAATATGAAAAATAATTGATATTTGTTTGAAAATTTTTTTGTGTATTGTGCCAAATTTTTCTGGCGAGGCAAAAATTGATTGGATTTTTATTTTTTGACAAGTTGAAAGTAACGCGCAGTACTTCAATTTTTGTTCAATTTTGTTGGTTAAAAGATGAAAAAGTTTAAAATTAGATCTAGAAATATGAAAAATAATTGATATTTGTTGGAAAATTTTTTTGTGTATTTTGCCAAATTTTTCTGGCGAGGCAAAAATTGATTGAATTATCATTTTTTGACAAGTTGAAAGTAACGCGCATTCCTTGAATTTTTGTTAAATTTTGTATGTTAATAGATGAAAAAGTTTGAAATTAGATCTAGAAATACGAAAAATAATTTATATTTGTTTGAAAATTTTTTTGTGTATTTTGCCAAATTTTTCTGGCCATGCAAAAATTGATGGGATTTTTATTTTTTGACAAGTTGAAAGTAACGCGCAGTCCTTCAATTTTTGTTTAATTTTGTTCGTTAATTAATGAAAAAATTTGAAATTAGATCTAGAAATATGGAAAATAATTGATATTTGTCTAAAAATTTTTTTGTGTATTTTACCAAATTTTTCTGGCGAGGCAAAAATTGATTGGATTTTTATTTTTTGACAAGTTGAAAGTAACGCGCAGTCCTATAATTTTTGTTCAATTTTGTTAGTTAATAGATGAAAAAGTTTAAAATTAGATCTAGAAATATGAAAAATAATTGATATTTGTTAAAAAATTTTTTTGTGTATTTTGCCAAATTTTTCTGGCGAGACACAAATTGATTCGATTATTTATTTTTGACAAGTTGAAAGTAACGCGCAGTCCTTCAATTTTTGTTCAATTTTGTTCGTTAATAGATGAAAAAGTTTAAAATTAGATCTAGAAATATGAAAAATTATTGATATTAGTTTGAAAATTTTTTTGTGTATTGTGCCAAATTTTTCTGGCGAGGCAAAAATTGATTGAATTTTCATTTTTCGACAAGTTGAAAGTAACGCGCAGTCCTTCAATTTGTATTCAATTTTGTTCGTTAATAGATGAAAAAATTTGAAATTAGATCTAGAAATATGAAAAATAATTGATATTTGTTTGAAAATTTTTTTGTGTATTGTGCCAAATTTTTCTGGCGAGGCAAAAATTGATTGGATTTTTATTTTTTGACAAGTTGAAAGTAACGCGCAGTACTTCAATTTTTGTTCAATTTTGTTGGTTAAAAGATGAAAAAGTTTAAAATTAGATCTAGAAATATGAAAAATAATTGATATTTGTTGGAAAATTTTTTTGTGTATTTTGCCAAATTTTTCTGGCGAGGCAAAAATTTATTGAATTTTCATTTTTTGACAAGTTGAAAGTAACGCGCAGTCCTACAATTTTTGTTCAATTTTGTTCGTTAATTAATGAAAAAATTTGAAATTAGATCTAGAAATATGGAAAATAATTGATATTTGTCTAAACATTTTTTTGTGTATTTTGCCAAATTTTTCTGGCGAGGCAAAAATTGATTGAATTATCATTTTTTGAGAAGTTAAAAGTAACGCGCATTCCTTGAATTTTTGTTAAATTTTGTTCGTTAATAGATGAAAAAGTTTGAAATTAGATCTAGAAATACGAAAAATAATTTATATTTGTTTGAAAATTTTTTTGTGTATTTTGCCAAATTTTTCTGGCCATGCAAAAATTGATGGGATTTTTATTTTTTGACAAGTTGAAAGTAACGCGCAGTCCTTCAATTTTTGTTTAATTTTGTTCGTTAATTAATGAAAAAATTTGAAATTAGATCTAGAAATATGGAAAATAATTGATATTTGTCTAAAAATTTTTTTGTGTATTTTACCAAATTTTTCTGGCGAGGCAAAAATTGATTGAATTATCATTTTTTGACAAGTTGAAAGTAACGCGCATTCCTTGAATTTTTGTTAAATTTTGTTCATTAATAGATAAAAAAGTTTAAAATTAGATCTAGAAATATGAAAAATAATTTATATTTGTTTGAAAATTTTTTTGTGTATTTTGTGAGATGAGTGGAATTTCTCAAGACTAAAAATTAAATACAAAAAAAATTATAAATAAATAATAAGCAACAAAATTAACTTAACCAAAAATTAAGGTTGAAACACCACTCTATCGGTTACCTCAGCCACTTGAGGTCTTAACAATTCTAGCTGAACACATAAAAAAAAAACAAAAAAATATATATATCTATTATGTTCGAGGGCAGACAAAAGCTTATTTATTTAAATTTTCCGAACCAAATGTGTTGAGCGCCAGACCTCTTTCGAAGTCGCATAACGACTTAACGACCAAAGAAATCTGACTTAACAACCTAACCAACTTAACGACGTAACGAAATTTACTTAACGAACCAACCAACTGACCCAATTGCTAAATTAATTAATTACTCATAACCAACTTAACGACGTAACGAACTTAACGACGTAACGAGCTTAACAACGTAACCAACGTAACGACATAACCAAATTAACTATCCGACTTACTTAATAACTTAGCTGACTTAACAATCCGACTAATAAATAAGATTTAGAACCCCTCGAACATCTTAAAACTTTAATAGACGATTACTCGACTGGCATAATTCTCAGGAGTGGGTTTTTGGAGAGAACGAAATTTAAATAAATCAATAATCTATCTTTAAATATTACCCTAATCAATCTGTATTTTAACAATTTTCAGACAATTTTCCAAATTAACAAAATTTAGGTCTCGCATCGAATTTAACCGACATAATCAAGTTTCAAAATAAATATATTATGACGCAATCGCCATTTACTAACATTGTTATGGTAAAGAAAAGAAAGACGTAATTAAATCTTAGCTAAATTTACAGAGACATCAATTACCATTTCAAATTTTCTGAAATCCACTCAAGAAACATGATTGTTCATAAAAAAAAATGAAATTTAACTTTCGGCAATTTATAAGCCATCAGCAATTTATAATCTATAAAAGTTGTCACGAAGTGCTCACAAACAAAGAGAGTTTGACAAGTATCTTCTAAACAATTCTTAAGGGACTTTACCATAAAATTCTATTACTAACGTGACTTATTAAACTTGGTTCATTTTTATAAATTCTATTTTGGAACATGACTTATTAAATTTGATTCATTATTATAAATTCTCATCAACTAAACTAATTAATCCTCGATACTTGTCAAAAGGTATAAACAAATTGCTGAAACTTACCGGAATTAATCCATAATTGGCACACACACATTCTCAGTCAATAAAAGAAAATTAAATAAAAACAAAATTTCGACACAATGTTCGGCGACAGAATAAACGCAGGATCCCTTTTACATTCGGCTAAGCCGACCAAGGAATGATCTCACAAAGTTACTCGGGCCGGCGTCTCGGTGATCCATCTGGTCGATAATGTTCTCATTGGGCCTCGCAGGACTCAAGGGACTTCCCTTATTGGTGGTGTTCTCGTCTTCCCAATTCGGCGCGCTGACTATCCAAATTCAAACTGAAGATTCTCAACAAATTCCTTCCAGCATCATTAAATTGTCTCCCTCGGATTAACTGATATCGTAACTACTTTGCTGAACAAACCAAATTTTCATCTTAAAAATTTGAGATTAAATATGAACTCACCCTTAATTGGTCGGGGTCTTGTTCTATAACCTTTCAAAAGGCTTAACCGCCAAATTAATCAAAAGTCGTAACAAATTCAACTGCCAAAACGGCCAACAAACCAACTGGTTCAAAATCCAATTAATTTTCATAATATCAAATGAAAAATAGCCATAACTACTTATCCGAGAGATCTCTGAACCACGTAACCAGAATCCATAATAATTATCATCATAACAGTTTAAAACCGCCTTGGTAGCTTGATCAGAGAGACTCGAACTCAAATTCATGAATATCCCGAAAAGTGACCTGGACCCAATTCTTGATATGACCTTGAAGCTCCCTCGA
Organism: Ganaspis brasiliensis; assembly: GCA_037103525.1. Classification (NCBI taxonomy): domain Eukaryota; kingdom Metazoa; phylum Arthropoda; class Insecta; order Hymenoptera; family Figitidae; genus Ganaspis; species Ganaspis brasiliensis. Next base: position 823,326 of record JAZKLR010000629.1, on the reverse strand, counting down.
TGCTCAGCAACGGACCGAAATACATAAACAAAGTAACCAAAATTTCTTAATTCTACTAACAAATAATGCAACAATTTGCTCGTCGAGCCGTGGAGTGATTTTCTTTCGCAAACCGAGAATAATTGAGCGAATCTGAAATAATTTCTAACCTAAAAGTTACTTTGTGAGTTGCAAAATTGTTATAAAATTTTGCAACGTCACATTTGCCAAATTTTTCTGGCGATGCAAAAATTGATTGGATTTTTATTTTTTGACAAGTTGAAAGTAACGCGCAGTCCTTCAATTTTTGTTCAATTTTGTTCGTTAATAGATGAAAAAGTTTAAAATTAGATCTAGAAATATGAAAAATAATTGATATTTGTTTAAAAATTTTTTTGTGTATTTTGACAAATTTTTCTAGCGAGGCAAAAATTGATTGAATTTTCATTTTTTGACAAGTTGAGAGTAACGCGCAGTCCTTCAATTTTTATTCAATTTTGTTCGTTAATAGATGAAAAAGTTCGAAATTAGATCTAAAAATATGAAAAATAATTTATATTTGTTTGAAAATTTTTTTGTGTATTTTGCCAAGTTTTTCTGGTGAAGCAAAAATTGATTTGATTTTTATTTTTTGACAAGTTGAAAGTAACGCGCAGTCCTTCAATTTTTGTTCAATTTTGTTCGTTAATAGATGAAAAAGTTTAAAATTAGATCTAGAAATATGAAAAATAATTGATATTTGTTTGAAAATTTTTTTGTGTATTTTGCCAAATTTTTCTGGCGAGACAAAAATTGATTGAATTTTCATTTTTTGACAAGTTGAAAGTAACGCGCAGTCCTTCAATTTTTGTTCAATTTTGTTCATTAATAGATGAAGAAGTTTTTAAATTAGATCTAGAAACATGAAAAAGAAGTGATTTTTAGCTGAAAATTTTTTAGTGTATTTTGCTTAATATTTCTGGCGAGGCATAATTATGAAAGAAAGTACCCATATGTATAATAAAAGGACAAAATTAATATTTCGGAGTATGTTTTACCATTTTAGATATTTTTTAGAATTTTTTGCGAAAATTGATATTTTTCTTTTGAATTTTTTCCGAATGTTATCATTTAGTGTGGTTTTTAGCGTTTGATAATTTTTGTTTTTAATTTAAATAATTAAATTGTATTTTTCTATGAATGATCAACTATTTTAGATTTTTATTAGATTTTTTTGTGCAAATTTATTTTTGTGCCCCTGTATGCTACTACCTGTTGTACATTTTAATTTGTGTTATCCTAATATCTCAATTTTATTTTTTGTGTAATTGAAGTTTTATTTTTTTAATTGTTAATTTTGTGGTAGTTAAATATTTTTATTTTATTTTTTTTTGGATTTAATTAGTTTACTTTTAAATTTAATTTAATTAATTGTTACATTTCGTTCTTAAGAAGTGAAATAATTATTCTTTCAATAATGATAACAAATAAATAATTTATTATTTTTATTTAAACTTTTGATTTTTGTACTTATATATTCTTTAAGTCAACAAGAGTGATTTGATTTTCGTACGGAAAAGCACGTGACCCCCTCTGATTGGTGGTCAATCTTTGCAGGTCAGTTGGCTGAAACAACTTACTTGTTTTTACTATTTTTATTATTAATTTGCCAATTTTCTATACACTGTTCTCAAATTTTCTCATACAATTGATTCTTATCAATATGTTTTAAAAAATATTTTTTTTAAATAATTTGTTTAAACAATTTGTTTAAACAATTGGAAATTATAAACAAATAGTAGGGGTAGTATATTTTTTTAATTTGCCTATGAATTCAATGTTTATTTTCAATCAGACAAACTTTATTGTCAGCATTTTTTGCACAACCAAACTATCACACATTTTTACATATTTTCATAATTAATAAGAATTAATTTTGTCATGAAATTGTTTTTTATATGTTCAGTGAGGCCCACTTCATCATCACCAATCATTTTTTATAACATTTATTGTTTTTTTAATCGTTTATTTGCCCGCATCCAGTTTGGATGTTTTTGTACGTTTTTACGCGCCGGCGGCATCCAGCGCCCCTGTCAGGGTGAGCATTAGAACACTAGTGCGCATGTATTTGTGCTCTAAAACACTATTGCGCATGTATTTGTTCCTTAGAACAATAGTGCACATGTATTTGTGCGCTATAACACTACTGCGCATGTATTTTTTAATTTAAACACTACTGCGCATGTATCTGGTATTTACAACACTACTGCGCATGTGTTTCTTACTTGTAACACTATATTGCTCCAAAAAACCAATAAACATTTCAAGTCCTCGAAATTTCATGTGTTATCTATTTGAAAACATCATTCAATTAGGTTTTAATAATTATAACAAAAACACGATAATAGTTTTCTTTTCAAAGATTTATATTAATTATTATCTCGTTTCCTCAGAAGAAACACAAATTTAATACATAATAAATAAGTAAATAAATAAGTTGAATTTGACAGATTTAGAGTTAGCAGTTTTTCTCATAATACATTTTCAACAACTTCCGGAATTAATTAAATTTAGGCCCTTGTCCAATCGATGTGTCATATTTTTCTCTATCTATTGCAAAAAAAAATCTCAAATTCGATAAAAAGTGGATTTAGCAGGTTTTCATTCTAAACCATCGATATACTAAATATACTTTATTTTATTTATTCAATACACGGGTATTCAAAAATATACCCTTTCTAGACGTAAAATAGGAATTTAAAATAATAATAGGGAAAAAATTAGAAAAATATATTTATATAGATATAGTTTGAGTTGTACAGTCAATAGTGTTTAAATAACTTGTATTAAACATTTTAACATTATACTTCTTTTTTTACCAGTTATAGAAATCTGGTGTCGTGCCACCAACAGTATTTTTTGACGGAAAGTATTTTTTGACAGAATATTTTCTTACTTTTTTTTTTTTTTTTTTTTAATACAAAAAGTATTATATGACAGAAAGTATTTTTTGACATAAATTATTTGCATGCAAAAAGTGTTTGAAACAAACTTTTCTAAGCAACATAATTCTTATCCAAACATTATTATACTCTTATATCTTTAATAAAATTTAGAATATCTATTTACTAAACTCCACATTGAAAAAAATATTCTCACATGTGAAGGAACATTCCACATCTGTGACTCAAGATTATTTCTCAATAAATAATAGCATTTTGTGTAAAAGAATGACCACCGCTGACAGAGATTTTATTCAAAGACAGTCGAATTTGGTTTTACAATAAAAGTTTGTTTCGGAAGTGTTGTTATGATTATAACCCACACAGCACCAGAAATTCCCTGAATTTCCCCTGAATATTGGTCCACATTTCCCGAATATTCGAACCTAATATTCAGGTCAGTTTCCTGGAAGCATCAAAATGTCCGCCATGGGGAATATTGGACGCGAAATTTCCCTGAAAATGTATTTCTAATTTTCAGGGAATTTCTGCATCTTATATTCGTAGAAGATTCAGGGAAAGTTAAAAAAAATTTCCAAAATTTTTTTTAATCTGGTAATTGATGAAAATTATATGTTACATTTGACACCCGTAGGATTCTAGAACATTAAAAACTACTGCGCAGCCGTAAGTGTCACAGAAACCAAGTTCGACCATTGCGCATCATATACAGAAGATTTACGAATACTGTGAATATTGAAGGAATATTAGATGCGGAAATTCCCTGAAAATTAGAAATATATTTTCAGGGAAATTTCACGTCCAATATTCCCCATGGCGGACATTTTGATGCTTCCACGAAATTTCCTCTGAATATTAGGTTCGAATATTCGGGAAATGTGGACCAATATTCAGGGAAAATTCAGGGAATTTCTGGTGCTGTGTGGGAAGGATGTTAGCTTCAAGCTTAAACAATTTATTTTCACTCACTAAAGCTACTCCGTCGTCTAGAAATATGATAAAGGGTCAAAATGTTGTCAATTCTGGTATGCGGAGCTAACAATAAAACTAGACAAAAAATCGAGAGTTCCATTGTATATTTTCAAAATAGATCATTCTCACTATTATAAAATTATAATTCACTTTCACAAATACTTTAAAATTTTGTTTTTAAAATAAATATCGAATTGTTATGTATTATATAAATACGTCAATTTTCTCTCTGTCGGCGGCTATATTAGATAGTTCCTAAAGTAACTGATAGGAGAATTTGTAAATTTAAACTACCAATAAAAAGTAGAAACTGTTTTTATATCAAAATATAAATAAATTTAACACTTATTTCAATTATCAGACTATTGTTCATTGTTCAGAAATAATTCAACTATAAACTATCTTTATCTGCAATAAATAACGAGTTATAGGCCTGTAAAAAAGGTATGTCGTTTTCGGAAGTATGAAACGTATTTATCTATTTCAAATACGTATTTGAAATGCAAAATGCCATTTTTTATTTTGTATTTCAAATAAGAATCAAAAACCCATTTTCAATTTTCCATTTCCAATAGATTTGCAACCTATTTTCATTTGAAATTACATTTTCCATTTTACGCGCATTTTTGAAGTATACGAACAAGCATTTCGACCAAAACAATATGTCGGGAGCATGCGCAGTAGGGATCAATCGCCAAACTCTGTTTCTCTTCAGGGTATTTCAAAGAATAATGCCAAATTGTTTAGTTAACCATTTATTAATATTAAATATTTTTATGGGACCTAAAACAAAACAAAATTTTTACTATTTTTTGCACAATTTTTAAAATTCCTAACAAGCTAAAAATCAAAATTCTATCAATTTTTTTAAATGGTCGATTCTTGCGTAACTTTCCTATTTCAAGATAAATTTTGGTAGAAATTTTTTTTTTTTTTTTTTAATGTTTCTCTGCACTAATTCTTCTTATTAGGGTATAATATAATTATATTTTAAACGATTTTACTACAACTATATTTATACGGAAATAACAACAAATTTGTGAAAATTGGCTGCCACGTGAAGCTGAACCGCGTCCTTTTATTCCAAAAATATTGTACAAAATAAAAATTTCTTCTGGGTCTTTTCGGAGGAAAGTTAAGGTCGATATCTCAGATATTTCTCAATTTTTGTTTATAAGCAGTTTTTTGGGATACAAATAAATATTGCAAGTAGGATTAATTTAAAAATTGTTATAATTATTCAAGATATTTGCATTGCAAATTTGTTGGTACTTTTTTTTCAATGTGTTATATCTTCGTTAATTTTCAAAATTACGAAAAAAGACAAGAATCCTTTTTTGAGTAAAAAATACTGAATTTTAATAAAAAAAATTGAAAATGAAAAAATATTGATTTTTCCAATTATTTATTTAAAAATTAATGTTTATTTATTTTTTTTAAACAAAGGCGCAATCACTTTTTTCACTAAAAAATTTTTTTTCATAAACTTTGGGATGTCTTTTATAAACACCAATTTTCAAGATGGCATCTGTTTTTGTTTTCAAATAATGAATCATGAAAGTTTAGACTTCTCAGTTGCAGCATCAGAGAAAATTCAACTATGTTAGGCGCAGCGCGGTATGTTTGCGTGGCGCGCAATCGTCATTAACAAATTTTGTTTGACAAAGAGAAATCCAATTTTTTAAAAATAGAATATCACTACATACGTGTAATATTGAATGTTTTAGTTTAGAATTTATATACTTCTTGAAATAAATGCAGCAGTTAATTTTACTGAAACTTTTTATTTCTGAAGTGTAATTCCGTAAAATGTATACCGTCAAGTGGGGATATTTTGTGCGCCGTGCGGCTATTTTGTGCACGCGAGGTTTTTAATTAATAAAATCTTTATATTCAGTTGCTTAGATTTGCTAATTGGTATAAATATTTTCTAATAACTAAACTACAGAGAGTACTAAATGAATTTACTTAATTCTTTATCAGAAATCAGAAAAAAAATCGTAAAGTCGTAAAAATCAAGCTGAAAATTTTCAAAGATCTCAAAATTCTGTTCAGATCTTCGGAAGTTTAAAAGTGTTTCTAAAGGTATTAATAATGCTGGTTGACAATTTAGTTGTGATGATGTATACGTGATGCGCTAACTTTTTATTGCATATTTTAAGAAGAAAGTGTAAAAAACTAAAAAAACCAGGATTTGGTGGGTTATTTTGTGCATTCTTTAAAATCAAGTTTTTTTCAATAATTTGTTTTGTAGTTAGTAAAAATTACTTTAGAATTTCGTTTTGAAACATTTTTGTGTTAGTTTTGTTATAAAAGACAAGAAATAAGCATATAATCTCAGTTTTACACATGGTCCCTTAAAAACCTCAAAAAAGTAACATTAATAATTACATGCTTTTCAAGTTAGTTTTGAAACTTTTTGTCTTAAAATAACTCAAAAAGTATAATAGAAGTTATTTTAAGTAAAATTTTCTTAAAGAAATAACTTTTTTGTAAATCTACATTTTTGTGAAATTTTAGTGTTTTACATTCAAATTAGTTAAACAATTTCTAGAAAAAAATATTTCTGGCTTTGTTTTCCTTTATTGTACTCTAGAATATCTAGAAATAATACTTCATGCAGCAAAGCGTTCAAAAAATTTTTTACACAACTTTATAAATAAGCATACTTTGATGCACAAAATAGCCCCATCATGGGGTTTATTTTGTGCACAACTTTGAGTTTCTATAACTCAGACTAAAATTTTTTTCTTGTCGGCTAACTCATAGGACACCTTAAGAAAGATGTCTACAACATAACTGAATAGATAAATTCTTTATTTTTTCAAATTCTGAATTTTAATAAAGCATAGAGTGAAAAAAGAACGGTTTTGTGCACAAAATAGCCACACTTTACGGTAAGTTATTTTGTTAATAATTATGTTGATAGTTTTAATGACTGAAAAAATGCAAATCACCGCCCTTAATCATGCCATAAATCAGTAATTAAGTATCGATTAAACATGAATATTTGTTAATTTTCTATGCATATGTGCATATACTTTTCTTAAACAAAAGTCGACAAAATTCATGATTTTAAACTGTCATATAAATCTGCTCTGGAATGCACTATAAGAATTATATTTCGCGCCTCTTTCTCGAGATCACTCGGTAGTACCCCACTCCATGCCGATGGCGCCACAGGTTTACAGTCCCCACAAAAAGACTTTAATTTGACTTCTATATCCCTTACTATTTCCGGCCTCATGTCCAGCCTTCATTCTTCCATTTTGTGTCGGTGATATCACAGGTTTTGTTTTTTTGAAAAAGATTTTTAATAGAAAAATGGGAAAGAGAAAGTATTATTCCTCTTCGGATGAGGATGAGGATATTATGAGACGTCTTGAGCGTTTAGAAAAGAAAATGAAAAGAAAAAAGAAGAGTAAACGCCGTCATAAGAAACGACGTAAGTGATTCAATGTTTTATTTGTGTTGATTTCTTTGTTTCAGTGCCTTCCCAGAATCTTGATGTACATATTGTTATGAATTATTTGATTGACTAGGTCAAAACTCAAAATAATAAATAACCTTATACTTGTCTGTTAGACTTACGAGTATCTGCTTATAGGTTATGTCATGTCAGACATGATACATATCTTTTAACAAAGAAATGAGTTAGACTCATTTCAACAGTCCAGGACTGTTACGAGAAATAAATATTTCAAAAATTGTTATAGGTTATTCATCATCTTCGTCTTCTTCTTCACAAGAATCCTATAGTAGCAGGCCCTTAAGAGGAGGTTATGAAAAAAGTGAAAGATCACGCTCTCGTGAAAGTTCGCCGTTGGGTACCGAAAACGAGGAGCAGTCAAATTCTAGGCAATCTGCTGTTAAAAACAATAATCCAAATGGGGATTTTTCACCTACTGTCCAACGTAAGAGTCGATCACGCTCGCGCCACCGTTCTGAAGTAAGGGAGAGCCTTAAAAGAGCAGATTCCAAAGAAACTCAGAAAGAGACGGATATCCCAGAAGTAATTCCGAATGCAGAAAGTGACAAATTGGCAGAACTAGATTCTGAAGTGCTGCAGGTGATTGGGAAACGTTTGACATCGGACAAAGCTTTGGCAGCTCCTGTTCATAAGGACATAGAAATTCGTTGGAAGGAAATATTTAAAAATGGTCTTCCTAAAGAAGTTAAAGAAGAAATATTTAAGAAATATTCACTTCCAGAGAATTGTGTGTTTTTAGAAACACCCAAGCTTAACCCAGAGGTTAAAGCCTCTTGTGGCGAACCTAACCGAGACTTTAATTTATTTTATTCTTAATAATTTAATCAAAATAACGACTAGCCTGAGTTCGGCTCGGGAAGGCCGACACACAAAACAGACGAGCGAGATTTCCAGATAATCAAAAACCAAACGAGAAGAGAAAAACGAGCATGGCGAAGCGCAAAAGAAATTGAGGAAATCACAGTCTCACCAGTTCGATGTAATCCACAAAGTATGATCTGAGGACAAATTACAACGATGGTGAGAAAGTCCTAGTCCGATGTTGGTCTGGTGGGCCTCGTCGTTCCACAAACAAAATTCGCATAGAAGTCGAGAAAATCGCTAGTAAAAGCGCACCCACTCACAGTCCAACACTCAATTAATAATCCAAGGTGTTTCATAAAATTAGCACAATTTATTTAACAAAGTAATCGCTATGAAGCGCACAATTAAATTATAAATTAAGGAGTCACGAAAAGCGTGAAAAACAGTTACAATAATCGGGTGCTAATTGCGCGGCGCACGGCGTCTCTCTGACGAAACATCGACCGTGATCTATGACACGACCTTCGGGCCCTTTCGTATCTAGGCCGAGGTCGTGCGATTACTTAATTCGGCCGTTGACCGAAGATTGCAGCAGCTTACGTGCTTTTAATTAAAGCGGAAAATATAAAATATAATTCGAACATTAGAGTTCGCACGACTGGCAGCAAGAAGGATCAGCGTGTTTATTTACTTTTAAATAAATTATTAAATAAAGGCGTTAAGGGACGCCACACTCTTTACAAGAACCAGTTATTAGTAGAGATTCTCGACTCGTTTTAAAACAAAACAAAGTTACTGTTTGTTTGGGTGCATTAAGTTCCTTACTGTCTCAGCTGTTAAAAAAGGAGGAAATAAACGAAATTCAATTCATCGAAAAAATTAGTGACAGTTGTAAAATGCTGGTAGATCTTCAAAGAGATGAATTGTTGACAAGAAAGTCCTTAATTCAAGCTAATCTAAATTCTTCGTTGAGAGACACCCTCAAGGCAACGGAAACTGACGAGTGGTTGTTTGGTAAACAATTAGAAGAAAATATAAAAGCAGCAAAGCTGATTCAAAAATCTAGTACAGAGTTAAAGTCTTCGAATCCAAAAAAGCCAGAGCAGCATTCAAAAAACTCGAAGGGACCGCTTCGCCAGTCAGACAGAATTTATCAAAATCAACGTTGGGCGCAGACGAAGCAGTGGAGCGGTCAGAACAAACAGTATCGTCGCCCACAGAATCCTGCTTCCAGATCGCAAATTTCAACTGCCAAAGCACATCAGAAGAAGTTTTAGAAAATGTAAGTACGTTAGCCGGAAGGTTAAAATATTTTTATAAAAATTGGAATATCATTACCTCAGATAGGATAGTCCTAGATTGGGTAATAGGACTCGAAATACCATTTAAATCACGAGTTTACCAAAAACATGCACCTCTAGAAACAGCGTGGACAAAAACGGAGATAGAAGAAATCTCAAGTCAAATTGATAAATTAATTAAAAAAGGCGTGATTCAAAAATGCCAGTATAAAAAAGACCAATTTATTTCAAAAATTTTTCTTACCCCTAAGCCTGACGGCTCTAAACGATTAATTTTAAATCTTAAATCCTTAAATGAATTTATAGAAACCACTCACTTTAAACTAGAGGACAACAGGACAGCACAAAAACTGTTGCACCAAGGGTGTTTTATGGTTACCTTAGATTTGCAAGATGCATACTATCTAGTGCCTATTACAGAAAAGCATAAAAAATATTTAAGATTTTTCTTTCTTGGAGAACTTTTTGACTTTACTGTTTCACCGTTTGGCTTAAATTGCGCACCTTTAATATTTACGAAAATAATGAAACCGGTGGTTTCCTATTTAAGAAAGTTAGGTTATCTTTCAGTCATTTATTTAGATGATTTATTGCTTTTCGGGAACTCCTACGAGGATTGTTTAAAAAACGTTAACGAAACTGTAAAATTACTTGAATCTTATAAACTTAAAAAAGAGTAAATTAATTCCTTCAACAAATTGCACATTTTTAGGTCTTAGGTTAAATTCTGAAAAAATGTTAGTAGAACTCCCAGAGGATAAAAAACAAAATACTTTAAAACTCATAAATAAATTCAGTAAAATCGGACAATGCACGATTCTCAGTTTCGCGTCATTTGTGGGATCCTTAAGTTTTTGTTGTCAAGCATCAACATATGGCTGGGCATATGTTAAGAGTTTTGAAAGGGAAAAGGTTAAAGCACTAAATAAATACGATAATAACTTCGATGCAATAATGAAAATAAACTCTAAATTAGATTGCGATTTCGATTGGTGGAGAGAGAATATTTTAAAAATTAACAAACCTTTACGTATCGAACATTATAACTTAGAGATTTTTTCGGACTCTTCAAAAACTGGTTGGGGTGCTTCCTGTAAGAACGAAAGAATAAACGGGTTTTGGTCACTTGAAGAACGAAAATATCATATTAACTATTTAGAGATATTGGCAGCCTTTCTAGGGCTTAAGAGTTTTGCAAAAAACTTAAAGAATTGTAACATTTTATTAAGAGTTGATAATACGACAGCTATAAGCTATATAAATCGAATGGGTGGTATGAAAAGCGAAACAATAGGCAATATGGCTAAACAACTTTGGAGTTGGTGTGAGATTCGAAATATTTGGTTATTCGCGTCTTATATTCGATCTAAGGACAATTTTATAGCAGATTTTGAATCGCGAAGACTAGAGCCAGAAACAGAATATGAGTTATCGGATTCTGCGTTTAAACGATTGGTTACTACTTTCGGCAAACCTGATATAGACTTATTCGCCAGTAGAGTTAAGACTAAATGCGAAAAGTATGTCTCGTGGAAACAGGATCCAGGCTCAATAGCAGTAGACGCGTTTACTATAGAATGGAAAAAGTATTTCTTTTATGTTTTTCCCCCATTCTCAGTAAAATTAAAAATACTGGCAAAAATAAGGCATGAGGGTTCTAGAGGAATTCTAGTGGTACCAGATTGGCCATCCCAGCCCTGGTATCCACTTTGCATGAGTATGTTTGATCCGAATCCAATTAAACTTCAACCAAATATTAATCTTTTGGTTTCTTCAAACAGGGATCCACACCCGCTTTGGTCACAGCGTTCCCTGGTGGAAGGCATTATATCAGGGAAGCGTTCGCCTTGAAAGGAATATCACAAGTTGCCATTGATCTTGCATTTTCTTCAATCACAGAATCAACGCTTCGTCAGTACGAATCTCCGTTAAGAAAATGGCATATATTTTGCCAATTTAAACAGGTTGATCCCTTTGTAGTAAATCCAACATAGATCCAAGATTTTTTAACAGCAGAGTTCGAAAAGGGTGCTTCATATGGGACCATTAATTCGTATAGATCAGCTCTATCCCTCATTTTAGGCACAGAAATCGCGCGTGATTTTGGAATAAAAAGAATATGCAAAGGTGCATCCAAGCTTCGTTCTCAGCTGCCTAAGTATAATTCTACGTGGAACCCTAAGTTAGTGCTTGACTATTTATCGAAATGGGCACCAAATGAAAAAATCTCTCTAGATAAACTATCATGTAAGTTAGCCACCTTATTAGCATTGGTGACAGGTCATAGAATTCAGACTTTAACCGTTATCAACGTAAAAAATATTAAAGTCTTAAAAGAGAGGGTTGAAATAAAAATTCCAGCACAATTAAAAACATCTAAACCTGGAAGGAAACAACCAGTGCTAATCTTGCCTTTTTATAAGGATAAAAACATTTGCGTATCACAAACAATACAGGAATACATTAAGAGAACTGAAAGCATTCGCATCGATACAGATAATCTTTTTGTATCCTTAAAAAATCCTCATAAAGCGGTTGGAACCCAGACACTAAGCAGATGGATTAAGAGGACTTTGACAGAAAGTGGGATTGATACGAGCGTGTTTTCGGCGTACAGTGTATGCCACGCATCAACATCTGCAGCAAAAAGTGTGGGGGTAAACATCGATACAATAAGATCAACAGCAGGCTGGAACAAAGAGTCAAAAACTTTTGCAAAGTTTTACGATCTAGCAATTGTGGATGATCCAGATACGTTTGCCAATGCTATTTTGAATTTATAAAGTTAAGGTTAAATATGGTTTTATAATTGCAACGTACGTAAATTTAGTATGTTTTATGTGTTCTAGTATTTGAATTATTTTCTCATTTTTGTATAAAAAAAAAAAAAAAATAATAATAATAATAATAATAATAATTAATAAATAAATACTTATTAATTTAGATATAACTATACAATTAACATTGGAAGCCGTAACTATTGTTCTTTAAACATCTACCGAGTGATCTCGAGAAAGAGGCGCGAAATATAATTCATCGATTAAACGAACTTACCTGTAAGTGAAGTTCAATCGGAATTATATGAAGAGCCTTTTTCGAAGAGATCAGTCCCTCCCAAAGAAAAAGTTGCTTCTTTTTCTTTTCCCTTAGATAATATTATCAGACCCTTATCAGTTACGGCCAACTTTAAAGAATGAAGGCTGGACATGAGGCCGGAAATAGTAAGGGATATAGAAGTCAAATTAAAGTCTTTTTGTGGGGACTGTGACCTGTGGCGCCATCGGCATGGAGTGGGGTACTACCGAGTGATCTCTTCGAAAGAGGCTCTTCATATAATTCCGATTAGACCTTGTACATTCCTTTCTGATGAGGTAAGAGACATTTTGAAACTTGTCAAGGGTTGATGAGCTTGCAAATTCCTTTCTGATGACGTAACATGGCTTGAAACTATGCAAATGAAATTATTTTTGTAAATTCCTTTCTGATGACTTAAGAGTGTACACGTATCAAAGGTTGACCTTGTATATGACCCTGAAATTCTTTTTTTAAATTCCTTTCTGCTGACGTCATTTCATTATCATGTAGTTTGAGTCCGGGATAAAACGTCGGTAAAGTAGATCCCTGACAAAAATGATAACGAAATATCTAGAACCCGCCTAGCATATCTACTCACATTTGTTTGAATTTTGTCTCAAAATGGATTTTTAAATAAGTTTGCAATTTTTCAAAAATTTCCCAATATTAATTTTGAGCCAAAATTTAAACAAATTCGGGTCTCATTGACCTTCGTAATGTCATTTTAAGTAATTCTACCAAGTTTCATGAAAAAATATTTAATATTTTACGAGAAAAGTTACGGGCATAATTTTGCCTAGGGGAGAGTAGCCATCAATGTACCGGGTTTTTTTTCAAGGTCATAGTACTTATTCAATTTCACCAATTTCAAGCACTTCTTTGCATCAATATAAAACTACAACACTTCTCTAGGTAATTCACACATATTATACACGATTTATTTTGGTTACATAATAAAATTTAGGATTTTTCTAAACTAACAAGCTATTTTCATTATCAACAACCTGGGTACACAATGAACCACCTCTATAAAAACACTAAAAATGTTCAACAATAATAATATTGCAATTTTCACTTTGTAAAAAAATTATTTTCTATCAAATACTATAAAAAAATAATAACTTAACACTTTTTAATTAATAATGTATAACATAAATATACCTCAAATTTAAGTTAACCAGCTAAAATGGCATTTTAGTTTTGCTATGATAAGAAAAGAAAAACAAAAATGGTTTTTTATAACTTAATCCAATATTTTAAAATCTTTATCTCATTAGAATATTGTAGTTAAGGCCCAATACAAAATAAATCGTAAGTAAATTGATTTTTAAATTGCCTTATTTCAATTAAAAAACGTGATTGTATTTTAGGTAAATTTTTTCTTCAGTGCATCAAAAACAGTTTTTTTCAGTTTTCTCTACAAAGAATAAATCCACACATCTCAAATTTATAGATGTAGTGTGTTTACACAAACTTCATTTATATTTAAAATTAGAAGAATTTTTATTTAATTGTTTCTGAGAAAATTGAAATGGTTCATTGAAAAAACTGGTACATTGATGGCCACTCTTCCCTATACCAGTGACGTCATAATCCATCACATAACCTTAAATGTAAAATTTATTTCCAATAGGTTTCGTATATCCACTGAGATGTAGAAAAAGTCTAAATAATTTTTTTTCTGAATATACAAAAAGTCATTGTTTTGTCTAATAGAGCGCCATAAATTATTTCTTTTTTTTATTTAGGTAATATTTTAGATTCTTTTTCTTCACAAATTTAGAAAATTCAAAAACTTTGAAAAATTTTGAAATGTCCGTTTTTTGAAGTATAAGAAAGCTCAATTTTCTTAAAAACAATATTTTTTATTTCTACTAACTTATTTATTTATTTTCTTTTTTTATTTTCACTAATTCACCAGCGTATATGGGTGATTATTTCTCAAACGTCCCAGCTCAAAATTAAAAGTTTTTGTATTAGCTTCATTTTTTGGTAAAAGGTTGTCCTATACGAAGGAAACAAATTCCCAAAATGTTAACTTGTTTTTTAAAAATTTGTAAAAAATAGGCGGGGTTGAATTTTTGACTTTTTATGTTACCTTGTTATTTTCAATTCCGTGTAACTTTGACAAAACTTTATGGATTTTAATTTTTATATAGTGCATTTTAAAGCATTTTTCATGCACTTTTTCATACTTATAACAAAATTTAAAAAAAAAAAAATTTCTCCCCTTTTTTTCAAAATTAACATTTATTTTTCATTTTTGACCCATTTGGAAAATTTTTTTTTTTTATTTTGTTTTCATTAAAAAGCTGAGATTTTTTCCTATAAAATATGTAAATTTGGAAATGGTCTGGCGATAAGTTTGCGAGAAAATTAATAACAAACTAAGCGACGCGCTCAGCGTCACTGACGCCATTGACCACACAGCACCGCGACACAGTGGGGCAAAATAAATGTTTTTGGACAAATCAACTTTCAGCCCGCAATTTTCAATCGATTTACAAGTTCTTTTTTTCAAATTAAAGCTAATTAAATTTCGAATCAATACAACGAGAGACATTTTAAAAAAAAATTTAAATCATTGTTTATTTAACAACAAATTTGTTTTAAAAAAATTTTTGACTTTACGGTGCCACCATTTTCTGGAAAATTTTGATATTTGATCATGAATTATTATTCTCAATTCAAAAACTTCTTAGAAAACAAAATTTATAAGGGCCAAGAAAATAAAAATTTTTTTTTAAAAGTTATTAACAAATTAGTAAACAAAAACAATATATTCCGTAAAATCAATTACAGATTAATGGCCTTTAAAAATATTTACTGTGATACTTCTCATTTACTTTTTTTATAACAATTGCTAATTTTCTAAACAATTTTAATTAACAAATTCATGATTTACCTATTTTCAACGAAAACATTTTTTGAAAAATCAATTGCAATATGGTAGCACTACAATAGTTTCTACAATAGTTTCCACTTTGAGTGCTACCATACTGCAATTGATTTTTCAAAAAATGTTTTTATTGAGAATGGGAAAATCATGAATTTGTTAATTAAAATTGTTTAGAAAATTAGGAATTGTTATAAAAAAGGTAAATGAGAAGTATCACAGTAAATATTTTCAAAGGTCATTAATCTATAATTGATTTTACGGAAAAAAACGAAAGTTATTCTCCTAAAAGTATCCAACTTATAAATTTGTTAATTAAATTTGTTTAAACAATGCGCAATTGTCGTCTGTTTAAACAATGCGCAATTGTCGTCTGTTTAAACAATGCGCAATTGTCGTCTGATATAAATATGTATCAGTGAAACACCACTGATAAAATACTTGTAGCCTTTAAAGTTTAAAAAAATTTGTTAGAGACCTAAAAATTGGTATTTCATTAATTTGTTTGTTATAAACAATGAATTTTGTATATAACAATTAATTGTTATTAAAAATAAAATTGTATTACGTTGTTTATAACAATATAAAAATCGTTTGTAACTAAAAACGATTAGTAATTATTATAAAAAATTACTAATTGTTATAAACAATTGAAAATTATTGTACAAAATAGCAAAACTTTTAGTAAGAATTATTATTTCCATTAAAAAAAAAGAAATAAGTTTTTTAAAGTGTTTAAATATCACAAATAATAAATATATATTGTTTTTGTTTACTAATTTGTTAATAACTTTAAAAAAAAATTTTTATTTTCTTGGCCCTTATAAATTTTGTTTTCTAAGAAGTTTTTGAATTGAGAATAATAATTCATGATCAAATATCAAAATTTTCCAGAAAATGGTGGCACCGTAAAGTCAAAAATTTTTTTAAAACAAATTTGTTGTTAAATAAACAATGATTTAAATTTTTTTTCAAAATGTCTCTCGTTGTATTGATTCGAAATTTAATTAGCTTTAATTTGAAAAAAAGAACTTGTAAATCGATTGAAAATTGCGGGCTGAAAGTTGATTTGTCCAAAAACATTTATTTTGCCCCACTGTGTCGCGGTGCTGTGTGGTCAATGGCGTCAGTGACGCTGGGCGCGTCGCTTAGTTTGTTATTAATTTTCTCGCAAACTTATCGCCAGACAATTTCCAAATTTACATATTTTATAGGAAAAAATCTCAGCTTTTTAATGAAAACAAAATAAAAAAAAAAAAATTTCCAAATTTTCCAAATTCATAAAGTTTTGTCAAAGTTACACGGAATTGAAAATAACAAGGTAACATAAAAAGTCAAAAATTCAATCCCCCCTATTTTTTACAAATTTTTAAAAAACAAGTTAACATTTTGGGAATTTGTTTCCTTCGTATAGGACAACACTTTACAAAAATATGAAGCTAATCCAAAAACTTTTAATTTTGAGTTGGGACGTTTGAGAAATAATCACCCATATACGCTGTTTTGAAACAGCTGTATGTATACTTCACCGAAAAAAATATCTTCTTCTTTTGAGCGAAATCCACTCATTTTGATGCTTTTTTTCCTGTACAATATGGTATCAAAATGATTCCCTTGTTTTGAGAGGATGTTATACTCATCAAAATGAGAGGAACTTTCCTCTCCTAGGGTAAACTTTTTCACTTTCACTCTTAAATTACTTTAAATCATTTAAAGAAAGGTTAAATCTTAAACTACTTACTACCTTCATTGATTCACATAAAGAAAGGAATATTTATTAATATTCGAACATTTTGTATGTTGTTTTATTAAATACGCGAGTAAAATAAACATGTCACACTGCTAGGTTATATTGGTCTTTTACTTCAATTTTACATTCGTACACAAACAAACAGTTGGAAACTAAAGGTGAAAATAAACGTTAAAGCTGACGACGTGACGCTACGCGATACAATTGTTACTGATTGCGCATGTGCAAATACGATATAAAGGATATTCCTCTACTTTTGATCGAACGTTTCCTATCGAAAGTAGTGGATTACTCTCAACATAAGATTAAACCGTGAGAGTCGTCTTTTAATATTTTTCCTCTTCAAAACAGAGGAAAATACTATTGGTTGTAGTATAATTAGCTTATTTTGAGTAAAAAAAAACTCAAGAGGATTTTATGATAGGAATGTTCCGCTCAAAAGAAGAAGATATTTTTTTCGGTGTTTGGCTGATTAAACAGCGAATTTTCGCTGTTTCAAATTTAGAGAGTAGGTAAAGAAATTTGATGAGTTTTTCTTTGAAAATAAATTGTTCAGAATTTCTACTTAATTATAGTGTTTTACATTTATTCTTATACATTGACCCTAAAGCTACTAACAATTTTCGCTACATTTCTTCTTAACTTTTCAAAAATAAAAGCTTGTAGAATTAAAAAAGAGTTACAATTCTCTATAACTTTATTAGATGAAAAGTTGCAAATAAACAATATTAATTTGTTTAAAATTGTTGTAACTGTTGATCTTACTTTACAATTAGTACTGAGCTTTACTAAGCTTGAAAAGTTGCAAGATTAACAAAAAGTTACAACCTTCTAGTTCTATTAGAACTTGTTACTCAAACTTGTTACTCGGGGGTTTTTGGGGTCACTGATTACGAATCTGAAGTCACTATTTAGAAATTCAAAATGGCGGACACCATTTTTAAATTTTGATTAGATTGGCTTCAAACTTGTTACGCGGAGGTTTTGGGGGTTTTTAAGGGTTTTTAATGAATAGGAAATTATTTGGTGGTCGAGTGACCTAGATATTAAGTGATAACCTGAGCCAATAAACCCTTAAAACTCACCCTAGTTTTGAATCCGCCATATTAAATTTCCAAAAAGTTACTTCGGATTCGTAATTAGCGAACCCAAAAACCCCCGAGTAAGCAAAACGTTGTTTCGGTCGAAATGTTTGTGTATATATACTATACTTCAAAAATGCGCTTAAGGAGGTTCTATCGTATGACAATACTAGTCAAAACAGAGACCATTATTTTGAGGCTAGGTTTAAATTTAATTTTACTAATATATAATTAAACAATTGTATTTATTAACTTTATTTACTTTTTAAATGTGACTATTTTTCATGTGCGATCAAAATCAACATTTTAAAATGTCAGAACGTCTGAACTGTATCGTGTAAAAGGTGAAATATTTCTACAAATTAATTTATTGCAACTCTCACAAGAACCTATTGTCCTTTTTTAAATACAATATCGGATTACATATCTGTGTTTAACTATACAAACTTTTATCACTATCTCATCAATTAATAATTTTTAGTATTAAAATATATGTGACAGAGTTATGAATTCTCATAAGAATCAAGATTAAACAGTGAAAAAATAAATGGATCATAACTTTTTTCCCAAAAACCTACTGGTCTAAAAAATTTAACTTCAAAATTTTAGAAACTTTATCTAGCAGTACACCAAGTTTTATCAAAATCTGTTTGATTATTCGATTTACGGTAGAACTTCCTTAAAATGGAAAATGGAATTTCAAATGCAAAATAGGTTGCAAATCTATTTGAAATGGAAAATTGAAAATGGTTTTCTGATTCCTATTTGAAATTGAAAATAGAAAATGGCATTTTGCATTTCAAATACGTATTTGAAATAGATCCATTTCAAATACTTACCCAGCTCTGGTTGAGTTACTTGGATTAAGCAGGAGACGATATATAAAACCCCATTATTTAAAATTGTGTAATTTTTTGAAATTAAAATGAAATTGAAGTTTGTGATATGGAATCGTTAGCTACAAGTATGTGAATTAAAAATATATTAAGTAAAAACAAATAAAATTTGTTAATAGTTTATTTTTGAAACATTTGTAATCTCGTTTTTAAGAGTTTATAGTTTGAAAACTTAGATTTTAAAATTGAATAAGTCAAAAATCCCCCGACATACTACGGTGAAATAATTTTTCACATGCTCTAGATACATTCCACTTTACGGTCAAAAAAAAATTTTTTGCCCCGACTTGCCCCATTTCTTTTAAACGCATATTTTCTGCAGGAATGTATGTTTTTTAAGAAGAGTGCAATGGAAAACTATCCCTTTTGGTTGATATAGAACGAATAGTAATGTTTATAATAATAATAATAATAATAATAAAAATAATAATGATAATAAAAATAATTATAATAACAATAATAATAATAATAGTAATAATAATAATTGAAATATGTTATTAATGTATAAATGAGGCATTCTTCGTCAACGAAAGCCCCCTTCTCTTCAAAAATGGTTCAAGGATAAAAAATCGGTCTTAGTCTAAAAAATTTTCAAAAAATAGTTACTTTTAATTGCCAAGTGGCGTTTTTTAAAATTCAAAATGTCGGATCCAATATGGCGGTCTACATTTTTAAATTTTATTCGATTTACTTGAAATTTGTTACTTGGGGGTTTTTGGGATTGCTAATCTTGAATCTGGTATCAGATTTTCAAAATTCAAAATGGCGGATCCAATATGGCGGTCATCTTTTTTAAAATTCATTCGATTCAATTGAAATTTGTTACTCGGGGGTTTTTGGGGTCGCTGATCACGAATCTGGTATTAGGTTTTTAAAATTCAAAATGGTGGATCCAATATGGCGGTCATATTTTTTAAAATTCATTCGATTCACTTGAAATTTATTACTCGGAGTTTTTGGGATCGCTGATCACGAATCTGGTATCAGATTTTCAAAATTTAAAATGGCGGATCCAATATATTATTTTTATTAATAATTCATTTTCGCTTAACACAGTGAAAGAGGGGCTTTTTTGAATTTGCGGAACGGAAGGAGCTTTATCAAACCTTGCCTTTAATGACCTTTTTACTCTTTCGTGTTCTGATTTACTGTAAAATAAAATAGTCAAAGTTTTAAAATGATTTTTGTCCCAAGCATAGAGTTTTGCTGCAGTTAAAATAGCATCTACAGGTTTAAGAAGTAGGCTTGCTCTTGCTCCTTCTCCTTTAAGCCCCTCTCTCACTGTGTTAAGCGAAAATGAATTATTAATAAAAAGATTTTCAAATGCTAATCATGGCCTTACTGTGCGTTACTAGTATAGTTGAAAAATGTTAAGTTTAATTTTTTAAAAATATTTAAAACAACAAAAAAAAGTTTTAAAAAATTATTTAATAACAAAAAAATTAAAAAACTTATAAAATAAATAAAAAATTCTTAAAAAAAGCAATGTAGGCTTCGTATCAGAATATGATGACAGTGTTAACCCTGTAAAACACATAGACCTTTTTTATAAAGCAAAATTTTTTTATTTTATTAATTATTAAGCTTAGAGATTAGTATTCAGCGACACAAAAAGATCTGTAACGAACAACTGTCCAGTGAATCGAATAAGTTTTAAAAAAATTGACACCCTTATAGGATCCGCCATTATAATTTTTTGAAAATCTGATACCAGATTCATAATCAGCGATCCCAAAAACCCCGAGTAACGAATTTCAAGTGAATCGAATAAATTTTAAAAAAGATGACCGCCATATTGGATCCGCCATTTTGAATTTTGAAAATCTGATACCAGATTCGTGATTAGCAATCCGAAAAATCCCTAGTAACAAATTTCAAATAAATCGAATAAAATTTAAAAAAGTTGACCGCCATATTGGATCCGCCATTTTGTTTTTTTAAAAACTAATATTAGATTCGTAATCAGCGACCACGAAAACCCCCGAGTACCGATTTTTATTAAAATTAAAGGACTTTATACATTTCGTGTCCGCCATATTGGATCCGCCATTTTGTTTTTTCAAAAACTAATATGAGATTCGTAATCAGCGACCTCGAAAACCCCCGAGTAACGATTTTTTAAATTATTTAATTACTTTTCGGGGTTTTGGCCACGTTTTCGGCATTTGGAACCACTGTGCATATGTTTGAATCCGTACGATCCGTTCCAGATATATATTTTTTTATTTTAAAATATTGAAAAAATCGTTTTGTGGTAAAATTATTTAAAATTTTTTAAGAAAGTTAAAATGTAAGTTTTTTTTTCTATTTACTTTTAAAAACGCATCGATTGAGCTATTAGCAAACCATATGGTACAATTTCATTTAAAGTTATTAAAATTTCAAAATTTTAAAAATGCAGGTTGTTAAAATTATTTTTTAAATATTTTTTTGCAAATGTTAAGATATTTTTGTTAACTTGTAGGTGATTAAAAAATACATCGATTGAGCTATTTGCGAACCCTCTAGCGCAATTTAGTATGGGGTTATCAAGCTTTTAAGACTGAAAATCGTAATAATAAATTGGAATTATTCACTCGTTGCACGGGACTCTAGGATTACCCTTCAATAAATAAATGCCAAAACTAACCAAAAGAATAAACACTTTATTATCCCACCGGAAAAAGAAAAGAACTGAATTTACAAAATCTCTACTCACAACACAAAATAATTAATTCCACAAAATTTGGTTCGCAGACCTAACCGCAACGTGTGAATATTTGCGACACCGGCAAAACAAAAAATATCTCAAAAACCACGGTTTTTCTCGGAGATCACGAATTGATTAAATGGTCGGCGGTCTCGTCGATTCCACTTTCCCTCAGGTCACGGCGCGACAAGGAATAACTCCGCCCACTTTCTTCTCGGCGTCTCCTTTCCACGGACGGTCCTCTCACTCGCTCTGCAAACGAATACCTGAAAAAGAAAAGAGGTCGCCAACGGAAAAACGCAGGAAACGACGGAAAATCCCGCGCACACCCCTCTAAAGCTCCGTGATTTGATAAAGGCTTATCACGCGGTTTTGGAATACGAATATCGAGGGACTGCGACGAAGCAGAAGTCGGGCTCAATTTAGGGCCGTAACCAAAAAAGGCACTTGTGCTGCACAGACTATTTATTTAAAAATTATCAATACCCAACACTTAGGACACAATAAATAAAATATCTCTTAACCACCAAATAAATTCGTCAGTGACGAAAGGCTTCGTCACAGATGTTTAGAAAAAATGTCCGGGTGTGTGTGTGTGTATGTGTGTTAACATTACGTTTGGTCCAATATCTCGAAAACAGCTTTATTTAGGATCAACTTTTTTTTACTAAATTACGGGTCTCTCAGGGGGACAAATTATGCCATATGTTGGAATCCGATCGATCAGTTCCAGATATATTTTAGACGCATTTTCGTATGGAGTTATCAAGCTTTTAAGAATGAAAATCTTAATAATAAATTTTTGCTTCATTATAGAGGAAGTATTGACACGCTCGCACGAATTGTTGGACATCGTGCCACACACCCTGCCAATAGTACTCTCTCGCCACTCGATGGTAGGTCTTCTCAATTCCCAAATGTCCTGCCGAGAACTCTGAGTGAGCACTCTTGAGCACTCTTTCACGATACTCTAATGGCACGACCAATTTCCACCCCACTTCATCCCCTGTATATGGCAATAATAATGGATCATCCCTACATCGATATAAACTCCCATCTAAAACTTTCCAACCAGGAAATCTGTTGGGAAATTTCACTATCAAATCGAGTCTTTTTAAGTACCAAGGATCCAAGATCGTTTGAAAAGCTGCAATTTTTTCAAATTCATCCTCGTACATCCTCGATAAGGCATCCGGAACATGATGGTGAATTTCTCTTCGGTAAACAATCTCAAAGTCCCACTGTTGCATCTCGAGGGCCCAACGCGCCAATCTACCCGTCGGTTCTCTTAAATTTCGCAACCATTTCAAAACACTATGGTTCATAATGTCCGTGAATTTACACCCTTTAATATATAGTCTTAATTTCTTAATTGACCACAACAACGCTAAACATTCTTTCTCCGTCACACTATAATTTCTCTCGTGCACAGAAAGAGTTTTACTCACAAACACTATCGGATTTTCACCATCTTCCCCCTTCTGAGTCAAAACTGCCCCTATTGCGTAACCACTTGCGTCACACTGAATTGTAAATAGCTTCGTAAAGTCTGGTCTTGCCAAGACTGGTGCCGCAGTCAATTTATTTTTCAGTGCCTGAAACGCCTCTTGTTGTTCTTCCCCCCACTCCCACGCTCGGCCTTTTTGCAACAATCTTAAAAGTGGTATTTTTAATTTGCTATAATGCTCTATGAAACGTGAATATCACCCCATCATACCTAAAAATCGACGAAGCTGTTTTATATTAGTTGGTGCCAGATAATCAAACACTGTTGCGATTTTCTCTGGGTCCGGTCTCAATCCTTGACTGTCGAGTACATAACCTAAGTATGAAACTCTCGAACACCCAAATTCGCACTTTTCCGGATTTACCACCAACCCAGCCTCCGACAATTTCTTATGCACGATTTCTAACCACTCTAGATGTTTATCATAATCATCAGTGACGATGATTATGTCATCAAGATACCCGAACCCATAAGGCTCGAACTCTGGACCGAACAACGAATCAATTAATCGCTGGAATGTCATCGGGGCATTTGTGATTCTAAATGGCATTCTCTTGAACTGCCACAACCCAGAACTAGGAATAGCAAACGCTGTATATTTGCGACTCTTAGGGGACATCAGCAGTTGATAGTAAGCCTGCTTGAGATCGATTTTGGAAATATAACGGGCTTTCCGTAATTTATCCAAAATCAATTCAATGGAGGGGATAGGATATGCGTCTCTTACTGTCACTTTATTTAAATCCCTGTGATCGATACAGAAACGCAATGATCCCTCTCCTTTCTTGACGATAACTGGAGCACTGCTCCACTCACTGGCCGATCTCTCTATCACTCCCCTCTCCAACATCTTTTGTACTTTCTGGTTTGCCCACTCTAAAATCATGGGCGACATCCTGCGAGATCGATGTTTAATTGGTGTTGGATCAGTGACTCTAATGCTATGTTCCGTCAAGGAAGTCATACCATGTTCTACCTCCTGTGGTAAAATCAGCAGATCCACCAATTTTTGAATTTTTGATCTCTGCCCCTCTGATAACTCACAAATCCCTGCGCATTCCGCAAAAATATCCCCCTCTCCACTATTTTCTATACCACTACTCACCCCTAGACTCAGTTCTTTATACTCCAAAAATTTATGCCATTCACCCTCTTGAACTCCCCACAAACCCCTTCCCAACCTCACATCCATGTTGGCCGCTCGATAAAAATCCTGACCCACAAGCATTTCATAGGACAGATGAGGGGCTGATAGGAAAAACGGAATATAAAAATAGTGGGAGCAAAAATGAGTTAATTATGTTTCAGCGTAAAAACAAATTATCATTAATTGCGAAGAAAAATGGATCGCTTGAAGTTCAGGGCAAAAACGGAATATCTGTCTAATCCGTTTTTGCTCTTAGTCAAAATTTGTTTCGTTTTCACGATTACTTTTAATTTTCGTTATTTAACTCGAAGATATTAATTTACAATATATGAGCCGACATTCTTCAAACATACTTTCCTTTGCATAAATATTTTTTTATTGAGTAGCTCTACGCGTTAACACAAGTTCTTTCAAAAAACTTTTAATATTCAAAATTTTATTATATAATGTTTTTTTTTAGAATCTAAAGTTAATATTTGATAAAACTTATTAAGGTAGAATTTTTTTAATTAATAAATTAAATATAATCTATTATGTATAAATACCGTCAAGTGGGGCTATTTTGTGAATAGATAAATTCTTTATTTCTTCAAATTCTAAATTTTAATAAAGCATAGAGTAGAAAAAGTGGTTTTGTGCACAAAATAGTCCTACTTGACGGTAAGTTAATTAAAAACTTGCGTTTTTCTGTAAATATCTCTTGAATCAAATGTTTAATACATACATACGAGTTAGCAAAATTTTGATTCTGATTTTAAAACTCAATGTTGTTGTTTAACATTGGGTTTGAAAATTATTATTAACGGGTCAAACCATTGACTTTCGTCTGAGGATAGCCTCGGACATATTAAAAAAAAAAGTTTATGAATAAAACTTCAAAATTATTTGAATTTAAAAACCAAAATATTATGGAGTTAAATTATTGTCTTTGGCGGTATTATCTTGCGCGTGTTACAAAGAACTGTTACTGTACGGAATGAAAAAGTCTTCCCAACATCATATAAAAATTAAAAGTTTATGTGAATTTTGAGATAAAAGATGTCTCATTATTATATATTCTTATACATTGTCATTTATGTATTACTGTACGTTTAATATCTATTATTGGTATATAGATTATATTAATATATAGTAAAAAAGTATATTTTGTTATAAAATGAAACATTATGAATAAGAGAGATTATTTAGGCATAAAATATTACAATGTGAATTAAATTTCTCATAATTAAAATGTTAGTGACAATAATTACAAATTTGAATATTATGGAAAAAAAATATAAAAAAGTACTGTAAAATTGACGGCTTATTGCTATATTATATAAAAAAATAATCCAAATTTGAAAAAAGTTTTAGATTAGATTGGACTTAAAAAAAAATATTAAAATATTAGTTATTTTAATCTGTATGTTATAATAGTTTTTTAATAATAATCATAATAATAATAGTTTTTTTTGTTAATCTAAAACAGAAAGCTGAATTATATAAAAAGAATATCCCCAACTCCCTTACTGAAATGTACTTTCACAAACCCCTGTTGACCAATCAAATGTAACCTGATGACCCCCACTATTTGAAGAAAAGACACGCCCCCATATTTTCTAAATTTTAAAAATCTCCTGGCAAATTATAATATTGTAATCTTGTACTAAATATTCTCATTCGAACATCCTGCTTCTATTTCATAAATTTTTTTTCCTTTTAAATTTTTTTTAAATTTTCCAAAATTTTATTTAATTTGTCAAATATTTCTTTTATTTTTCTTAATTTGAAAATGTTTTTCTTTTTAGTAATATATTTGAACGTTTTGTTAATTATTTTCTTATTCATTACTTTAATTTTAAAAAAATGTCCGTAAATAGTTTAATTTTTTGAAAAGAATTTCTACTTTTTTATTCATTTTTTATGTCAATGTTTCATTTTTGTTTTGTGTTTTTAAATTTTTTTCTTCATTTCTTTAATAAACTACTTAAAAATAATCATTTGGAGATTTTATATAGGGGAGTGGGTCCCAAGATGGACATTTTGTGTAAAATTTTTGTTTAAGGTAACAGCGTTTTATGCTTTCTGTCATTTTTGTTGTTTGTATAGTCGTAGATTTTGATGCACATTTGAAGAAAAAAACCAGTTGGTTTTTCTTCTACACATACCATGTAATTTTGTGTCTAAAAAAAGTTTTGTAACAGTTTTTTCTCAAGTTGCAAACGTTATTTAAATTTGTAATTTAGAATGAGTACTTAACGTTATATTATTCTTTATTTATCGTATAATAATATCCTAAAATAATTTTACTAATTGAGTGTTCGTATATATATTTTTACTGGTGATTAAAAAATGGTGTCATGTACTCTAAGATGGACAGGCCTCAAATCTCAATATATATTTATTTGCATATTTTCGATTTTACACTTTTTTCTTCAATAATTTTTTGAGCCAATTAATTAAAATTTTCTATTTCCACCATAAAATGTGATTTCATCGTTAGAGAAAATGATATATCGATATTTTTCGATATTTTATTACTTTTTACTGTTAAGCTATTAAATTGAAGTTTTTAAAAAGGTTATTTCTTGATGAATTCCGTAAAACGATTAACAATTAGTTTAAGAATTGTTGCATGATGTTCATTTTTTATTTACTACACTTTTCAGAGACTTTTAAGAAGGTGTCCATCTTGGGGCCACTTTTTTTAGACCTAAAATTTTAATAATTAAAAAAATGCTTTAAAAAATGTTTATGTTAAAAAAAAATTTTATCCCTGTGGTCATAAGTTACCTTATAAATTGTACTTTAATTTGGTATAAAACATTTTAATATATTTTATTTGGTTTGGATTCTACAGTAATAAATCGAAAGGGTGTCCAACTTGGGGCCCACTCCCCTGCTGATTATATTTTTAAAAAGTCAATTTTTGATTTACATAAAAAAAATCCGATTTAAATTAAAAAAATCAGATTTTTTTGATTTTTTGATCAATTCTGTTAAAAAGACAATGTGAAATTGTTTTCTTTAAGTACCAGAATTAACCTTTTTTAATAAACACTTTTAAATTTCATCTTTTCCTAGACGAAACGAAATGTTTTCCCCAAAGTTTAGGAGCTCCCAAAAAAAAGTTATAAGCTTAAAAAAAGCATAAATTTGTCAAATTATATTATTATTTTAAAGTATTTATATTTTAATATAATTTTCATTATTTCTAAGATTAAAAATTTGAAATAATGGAATTTATATTTCTGGTAAGTTTTGATTTCTAAATTAAAATAATTTTTTAAATATAAAGAGTTTAAAAAAGTGCCAAATTTAAGGGCATGTGATGAAGAATGACGTCACTGATGGTATAGACAAAATTTGTCTGCAAACTTTCTCTTAAAAAACTAAATATTCTGACTCCAAACTTTGTAGAATTACATAAAAGAACATTTAGAAGGTCTCTCTAACCCAACATTATTTTAGTTTTGCCTTAAATTAAATTTTTTTAAAAATTATCTAATTTTCGAAAAACTAAAAAAATTTATTTTAATGCAAAACTTAAACAAATCTGGGTCAGACAGACTTTTCTAATTACTATATTTTAAGTAATTCTATAAAGTTTGATAACAAAATATTTATACTTTTGATTAATAATACCGCCAAAGAAAATAATATTTAATTCAGAAAATTTTGAAGTTTTTTATTTTTTTGAAACTTCTTTTTTGAAAAACTATGTCCGCGACTGTTCTCAAACGAAAGTCAATGGATTGACCCAATTCTAAATAGGTGCATGATATTTATATGGAAAATTTTTGTTATAAATTTTTAAAATGTGTCTTATACTTAAAATCAATAGTTATTATTTTATATTAAAATGTATTAAACAGATGCCAGAGGGATGATTTTAATATTTTTATAAAAGCAAAAGTATTCCCGAATCAAGAAAAAAATTAGTTTCAACAATATAAATAGTCTTGCACACAATTTGTAAATAGCTTTTTCGTTTCCTTGAAAAAGTGGTTAATCATGTTAAAAAAACAAGTTACTATTTTGACGTTAGAAATTACTTACAAGGTTATATATTTGGAAAGAACAAATTTTTTCTTGTGATGTTTCTGTGATTTATGTGTTCACAACAAACACACACATACCCACATACTTCTATTTACATATAGATGATTCTTTATGAAGAAGTAAAATAGGATTTTACTGAAGTTGTTAAAAATTTTGTTGGGTAAATAAAGATACAGCTTTGTTCCTTTAGCAACAGTTTTTTGAGCTAGAATTGTTTGCAAGACATTAAGACAATATTGAATACATGTTTATTAATTGTTTAATATTGGTTATAAATGAGTTTTTTTTAATAAGTTATTTTAATCCGATCATTTAAAATAAGAATAAGAGAAATATAATATAAAGAAAGAAAGCTGTTCGTACTTAAAGCGGAATCAAAAATGAATTCAAATATTAGTTTGAGCAAAAACCGGACAAAATTCTAACTCGGTTTTGCGCCCAGTGAAATCTTATCCCGTTTTTACTCTGACAAATTTTTATTTCGTTTTTACTCGTAGTGCGTACTTGTTTCATTTTTCCACATAGATAATATTTTAACTTCTCTTTGCTCCCGATAATTTTTTAACTTCTTTTTACTATCAACCCCTCATCTTATAGTTGTCTTTTACTGAATATTAGGATAAAATTCTCTTGTACGCTTGTTTTTGTTAAATTGATATTGCACTTGTTTTTAACTTAAATTTATTTCGCATTAAGGATAATGTTATAGTTTTATGAACGGGAGGCGTCGATATAATCTGAGAACCTTGGCTCTGGCGAGAAAATTCGGAGCATAGCAAAATTTCACTTCGTTACATGGCGCCCGAATAGGGACCGTAAATAAATAGTAATGTTTTTTTTTTTTTTTAAATAAACAAAATAAAATCAAGGAATATTGATTTATTTTGTTGTCTACTGTCTTTTGGGGATGGAATGGTTAGTGAATAAGTCGAGAGTTTTACCATGCCAATTTGTAAAATTTTCCATACCAGAACAGGAAAGTACTGTACAAAATGGTAAATTTTCAGTACCGAATTAGAAACGTTTTTGACAGTAGTGGGAGAGCGAAAAGAAATAGTAGGGATAAACCTGGTAGGAATAAGGTATAAATTCAGTGTTTTAATCAAGAGGAACTCATTGTAAACTCACGACTCAAGGAAGACATCATGTATTCATCACGAGGCGAAAAACGAGTATTTCAAAAAATGTCAAAATACGAAAAGTGATTTCCGGCGATATCATTTTATGAAGTGTTGGTCAAAGTAGAGGAAGAAAGAAGAAGATCAAAGATTTCCGAACAACAACTGCGTCTAGTATTTCCGGACATGATATCAGGTGCCATTCTGAGTAGTCAAGAAGACAATCTAAGGAAAATGAAGTATGA
This sequence comes from Ganaspis brasiliensis, assembly GCA_037103525.1. Classification (NCBI taxonomy): domain Eukaryota; kingdom Metazoa; phylum Arthropoda; class Insecta; order Hymenoptera; family Figitidae; genus Ganaspis; species Ganaspis brasiliensis. Next base: position 793,392 of record JAZKLR010000629.1, on the reverse strand, counting down.
AGAGCAGTTGATGTGTAAGGAGAAATGTTTCTTCAATTTCTACCTGTTCGGTGTAGTTCGTCTAAACGATAAGTTTACAAGCGATTATTTTTCAAATGAAAAATAAAATAATAGAGTAGACAAGAATCGTAAGAGGGCGCACCGAAACGAGTTTTGATAGGAGTGGGGAAATAAAATAGAGAGTGGGGATATTCAAGGGAAATCTCGGGTATAAATTCAGGAGTTCCGGCCTGAATTAATCATTACAACTTTAATACTCGAAAGAATATCATCAAGTATTATCATTCACTATGGGAGTCAAGTGGATCTACAACCTCAACAAGGCAGATCTTATTACCCAGTTGGAAGGAGTTGGGTTGAGTTTCGAAGGCAAAGTAGCTGAATTGAGACAAAGATTAGTGGCTTTCGTAAAATCAAAGCCTGAACTTCTAGTGAAGACTCCGGCAGATCCAAAAGGATATGTGACCTGGACAGTGAAAAGGAATTGCTTTTTCGATGGCAAGGATCTCTATTTATTTTTGGAAAGACTGGGTGAGTTACAAAGTGCATACTAGTTTACTAATGAAGAAATTTTCCGTGGTTTTTCCGAATTATTAAAAGGCGAAGCCCAGCTTTGGTATCGGAATGCCATCCGAAATATTGGCACGTATCAGGAATTGATACTTTCGCTAAAAAGCTATTATCAATCACCGTCGGATTTGAGAAATTTAGACAATCAAATAACCAAAAGAATCCAAGGTAAAACCGAAAGTATTCGAACATTTACAACCGCATTGGTAACTCTGATCAGAAGGCGTGGAACTTACGGTTTAGGACGAGAATTGGACCGAGTATACTGGAATATGAGGGCAAGTTTGAGACTCTATATTCGAAGGGATGAATTAAATACAAAAAACGACTTGATTCAACGTGTAGAAGAGTTGGAGGAAATTCAAGCAGCTGTAACCCAAGAAGAGAGGGGGCAGTATAACCGCCAGAAAGAATATAAAGATAGGAAACCTATCCTGAACATCCAGTATAAATACGACCGTAAGACATGTTGCTGGCGCTGTAAGAGAAGAGGACACATAAGGAGCAATTGCAAAGCTCAAGCAATTAAATTTTGTTCTTATTGCGGCACCGAGAATATATTTACTAAGGATTGTAAATGCCGGGAAAAGGCAGGAAAAACAGAAGAAGAGGCAAAGGAGTGAATCTTGACGGTCTAGAGTTAGATGACCGGATTCTAGTACCATGCCAGGTTGGCAATTTTTCTTTTCTTGCGCAGATTGACACAGGTTCTTATACTTCGTGTTTAAATCCTAGTGTAGTGGATAATTTTCTCCAAAATGGAGGAAGAAAATTGGTCGAGGATCAAGTAGCAGCTATAGCCGATGGATCCGACAGACAATTTAAGTTTAGTATACACACAAAAATTAGAGTTAATAATGTTCCTGTAAGGAAAAAATTTTTTATTTTACCAGGACTTCCTCAAGAAGTTCTTCTAGGAAGAGATATCCTAAAAAAATTGAGATTTGAAGTTTATTTGGATGGAAAACCAATTTTTAATCGTGGTCATTCCATTAAGAATGAAATTTTTAGTTCAGAAATCAGTGGACTAAATCCTCTTTCTGAGGAACAGCAGTTTGTTCTGAAAGAGTTCCTGGATCACCAGTTTTCTCTTTTTGAAGATATAAAAGGTTCTACTCCATTAATTCAACATAAAATAAGGTTAGAAGATACAAATCCGTTAAAGCAACGTTATCAGCTGAGGAATCCTGCAGTGCAGAAAATCATTTATGACGAAGTCAATCAGATGCTGAAAGATGACATCATTCAACCATCGAAGAGCCCGTGGAGTTCTCCAGTAGTTCTTGTAAAGACGAAAAAAGGGGAAACAAGATTTTGTGTAGATTACCGAAGATTAAACAAAATCTCGAAAATGGATGCCTATCCTTTTCCCAGAATAAATTTTATTTTGGATCAACTCAAGGGAGCAAGATGTCTTTTAACAATTGATCTCAAGAATGGATATTGGCAAGTAGCACTCACCGATAAAAGTAGACCACTTACTGCTTTTACGGTACCAGGATTGGGACTTTTCGAATTTAAGGTTATGCCATTTGGATTTCATTCCGCACCTGCAACTTTCCAGAGGCTTTTGGATCAAGTAATCACTCCAGAATTAGCTCCGAAAGTATTTGCTTACCTAGATGACATCGTAATTGACACAGAAGATTTTGAAGAACATCTAAGAATACTAGAAGAAGTTTTCCGAAGACTTAGAGAGGCTAAACTTCGACCGAATCCTGATAAATGTTCTTTTGCAAGATTTCAACTGAAGTATCTAGAACATGTAGTAGATAAAAATGGATTACATCCAGATCCTGAGAAAGTTGCAGCCATCACCGAATTATCAGCTCCGACTACTGTTAAAGAGCTGAGACACTTTTTAGGAATGATTTCCTGGTATAGAAGATTTGTGGAAAACGTGTCAAAGCTTGTGATACCTTTAACCTTATTATTGAAGAAAGAGACGAAATGGACCTGGGGAGAGGATCAACAACGTGCTTTCCAAGAAATCAAGAACCGGCTCACAAACGCACCAGTACTGGCTTGTCCTGATTGGGAGAAGAAATTTTTTCTGCAGACTGATGCTAGTCTTGAAGGCCTTGGAGTAGTTCTCACTCAAGGTGAAGAAGAAACGGAAGTAGTTATAGTCTACGCCAGTAGAACATTGAATCCAGCAGAGAAGAATTATTCTGTGACTGAATTGGAATGCTTAGCAGTAAAATGGGGCATTTGGAAATTCAGACATTATCTTGAAGGTTATAAATTTACCGTCATCACCGACCATCAATCATTAAAATGTCTAGAACATATTGAAACGCCATCTGGAAGACTTGCCCGTTGGATAATGGAACTATCACAGTGGGATTTTGTAGTAAAATACCGAAAAGGCATCGAAAACCGTTTACCTGACTATCTATCACGATGTCCTTTACCTGTACTACAAATTGAAGCAAGAAAATGTAAAAGGTTCACTCGTTTATTAACCTCAATTCAAGATAATGGAACAGCAAATCCAGATTACCAGATAATAAATGGTAAATTATATCGAAATATTCTTCATACTTTGGATTTCAATGAAGTTTCACCGGAAGACCAGTGAAAGCTCTGCATTCCGACCGAAAACAGGAAGAAGATATTGGAACGAGTTCATGATGCACCTACATCCGGACACCTGGGAATTGCAAAAACAATGACTAGACTATCGCAACTTTATTATTGGCCTGGAATGAATCGAGATGCAGCAGAATATGTGAGAAATTGTCTCAACTGTCAGAAGAATAAAAGCTCTCAGCAAGCTTCAGCGAATATGATGTACGCCACCTTAGTCAACACACCATGGGAAATGGTATCAGTGGATTTTGTGGGACCATTACCAAGAACAACCAAAGGTAATACCGTTTTATGTGTATTACAAGATCGTTTATCTAAATGGATTGAATTACGTGTGTTATAAAAGGCTTCAAGTGTTTCGGTAATTCAAATAATTAAAGAAGCAATTATTCTTCGTCATGGATGTCCGAAAAAGCTAATTTCCGAAAACGGCCGACAATTCATAAGTAATGAATTTAAAAGTTTTTTGGAAACTCATGGAATTACCGCGAGGAAAACGCCACCTTACACACCTCAGTGCAATCCAGTTGAGAGAACGAATAAGGTAATTAAAACGATGATAAAGCAGTACATCGAGAAAAATCAGACAGACTGGGACCTCTACATTCACGAATTACAATTTGCTTATAATACAGCGCGCCACAGCGTGACTGGATTCACGCCTGCGTACTTGAATTCTGGACGCGAATTTTTACCGCCTGGGAATCCTGACGTCCGACCATGCGCCGATTCTACTACTTTCGAGAATCGACTGCAAAGAGTTCGAGAGGCGCTAGATCTCGTTCGTTTAAATTTGGCAAAAAGTTTTCAAGTTCAACAACGCAATTTTAATTTAAGGAAAAGACCGTGGTCACCAATTATTAGTGAAAAAGTCTTGAAAAAAAATTACATTTTATCAAATAAAATGAAAAAGATAAATTATAAATTGCAGGAAAAATATATAGGACCATTTTTAGTCAAAAAGAAAATTTCACCAACGATCTTCGATCTCACCGATTCAGACGGCAAGAAGGAAGAATTGGATCGAGCCGTCGCAGCTATCCTTAGTTTGCAGAAGGATGCGGAGACGGAACACTTTGACTATCTACAGAGTCAAGAAATTGCACCACCAACAGCACCAAAAGGAATTCTCGACCAGAAGAAGATGCCGTCAACGTGCCAGCCTTCTACCTCGGAAAGGATAGACACGACGGGGAAGATGCTAAGGACGTACTCAAAAACAAAAGTCCAAACGTCCTAGGGAAAGTTGCCGGTCTTCCAAGTTTCGAAAAAATCACCTTCGGAGAAAGTGATGCCGCCGGATTATTTACACGTAAAAATTCCTACACCATCTCTCATGAGGAAAATGGCTTCGGAAAAGAGGATGGTGGAAAAGAACATAAGGTTCAAAGAGACGTTGGTGAATCCGGAGGCAAAAAAGCCCAAATGTCCAACCAAACCCAGGAAACCCCGAACGAAAAATTCTAGCAGCGTGCCGGTGACTAACACTATTTGCTTACTTGAGGAAAATAATAAATTAACGAAAAAAGCGTTAGATAAAAGGAAGGCAGCTGTGAAAATTTTTAGAGCATCTAAGAAGCCAAAAATAGTGAAAATTGAAAAAGTACATATTCAATTACCATCACATAACCAGGAAGTACCACTAGAACAATTGGTACCAGCAACAATTTCCGAAGAACCACCAGTTCAGCCACATACTGAAACAACACCAGTTCCGATTGTCGAAGATTCGCCTGCTAAAGAAACTGAGGAATTTTTTGTACCTATCGACGACCAACTTCGAGGTAAACCAACGAAGATCATCAAACTTCCTGACGGACTTCTAGTTGAAGTGCCGTTAAACCAGAAACGGTATCGTCTGGACCACCAAGGAATACGACGCAATATTCACCTCGATTTCCGCACCGGTGATCTACTCAGGATTAGAGAACCTCGAGTCGTGAGTAAAATATCCTGAAAAGGAGCATTGTAATTTACACTGAATTTATTTGAATTTATTTAGGCATATTTATTGTATTCCGCTCATAAATTCGCTCTTTCAGTAAGAGAAGAGTGTGACGAACCTCACAATTACACTTGATTTTAAAATAACACATGATAAATTTATTTTAATAGTAAAATAAATTAAACTTAACTTTGAGGTTAAGTTTCACTCTCGTCTTATTTTGGAACTGTCAAAACGTGGCCAACAGAAGTATTTGCTGGTCAACCGCGCAACCTGACACACGCATCGACGGAAGATGGCGTGGAAAGCATGATGCAGCGCGGACAGCGCCAAGTAGTACGAACTCGCAGCTCTACTGCGAGCCGAGTCAATATATCGACCGACTTGATCGCATTTCAAGTAGTCGAGCGCCGGGAGCGCAACGAGGTCCACCTCGGGCTATAGCTCTCCGACTCAACGAATAGTTAAGGTTTTGGTCCTTCAGAAATTAACTATTGGTGGGTGCTGGATTTCTGGGACTGGTCCTTCAGTCCAGAAAATACCGGCCCACGAGTCGGAGCAATATAGTAAAATAGACTCCTCCAGTTACCATAGACTTGGTCCTTCAAGAATGGTACCTGGAGAATGTTCTGGAGATTTAGCATTGGTCCTTCATTGAAAATCAAAAGAACAAAACTTTTACTTCCTCTAGTCAGGATCGCCCTGACATTTGTCACGGTCCATCGTGGAGTCTCAGGAACGATAACGTTCTGGACATCTACTCCGTAGATGAAGAAATCCTGGCTGGAGTAAAGTCACTCCGTGACGAGTTTCCTGATCATCGTCGTGGTCCATCACGAATGATCAGGGGATTCGAGAGAGATTGTTAGAGCACTGATGACCATAGGAAGGTATTCGAAGCAATTTCAAATCTCCCGCGCCGTGTCATGACGTAGATTGTCGCATGGGCTTCCCCTGTGCTACGTCACTGGTGAACAGACTCTATGCTAGGTAAATACCCGCATTCGTTTAACTGTTCTCCAGATAATTTCACCACACACCTGATTACCGGACTGAAACGCGTAATTAACGCGGCATAAAGATTAATTAATATTCTTTCTACCTGATAATTAATTTTTTATGTGCGTATCCGCGAATCGACTATACGTTTATATGGCCGATTTCATTTAACATCACGGTGAATGACGGCGGCAATATTTTTTAGCGGTTCGTCCGTAACTTATATTGTATAGGAGACGGAGTTTTATTATTATTTTACCGATTTAATCTGCGATAGATTATACCGGATAATTTTTATTGAATTAGAAATATTATTGTGTAATTTACATTATGTTATTAATCTGTTTATAGATACCGCAGAAACAGAATTTAACCAGTTTCTGGCAAGGCGAAACTTTCGACTAAGGAAGATTCTCATTTATTTTGTTTTGTTCTAACAAACGCCGGCTCTTCAAGCACCTACACTATTTTTGATTATTATTTAATTTTGTATTATTATTGTTAAATTTCTTTTCTTCTTTATTTTGATTATATTCTTTTAAATTTATTCAGTATTATAATATATTATTTTTGTACACTTTTTATTTTGTTATAATATATTCTTTTGTTATTTCTTACCAATAGAAATTCTGAGAGTTTTACTGACTATACCTAACCTCAAAACGACAGTAGAAATTAAGTAAAATATTTAATGGTCAAAATCTAGTTTTACCAGCATAAGTGAATATCGACGCCTCCCGTTCATAAAACTATAACATTATCCTCAATGCGAAATAATTTTAAGTTAAAAACAAGTGCAATATCAATTTAACAAAAACAAGCGTGCAAGAGAATTTTATCCTAATATTCAGTGCAAGACAATTATAAGATAAAGTTTGCTCGGCGAGCAAATTCGGAGCATAGCAAAATTTCACTTCGTTACAGTTTAAAATATTATTAACTATTGCAGTTTAAGAACTGCTTTTTCTTGTAGTAAAATTATGATTTTCGAAAAAAGATCAAGATTTGTTCGGTAAATTCATGAATATGATTGTTTGGAGTTCGATGGAAAGGTTACTCATTCTTGTAGCAACGTGTTGTATACACCATGAGTCTAGTGCACGAGATATATCTAGCACAGGTGTATAAATAATAAAGTGTAAATGTCACTGTTGGATAATGTGTATATAATAGTGACAGAGTTCCTAAGATAAATCAGAATTTCTAAAAATAAATCATGATTTTCAAAAAAATTCAAGATTCCTGATAAAAAATGAAGATTTCGGAGAAAAATCATGATTTTGGAGAAAAAATCAAGATTTCCGAAAAAAAAAAATATTCCTGAGAAAAAATCATGATTTTGGAGAAAAATCAAGATTTTTTATTTAATGTCTCTTATTGTCTGGAATTTATTTTTCTTGTCGAAAAAAGTCGATTTAGATTTTGGGTTAAATTCATTATAAGTGTCACTGTTGAATCAAAAGTAATTAAAAGTATTACATTAATATTACGATACGGAAGCGTCAAATTTGTATATCGTCAATATAAAGTGTCACAGTTAAATAAGATTATCAACTGTCGCAGTTAAAGAACTGCTTTTTCATGTGGTAAAATTATGATTTTCGAAAAAAGATAAAGATTTCTTCGGTAAATTCATGAATATGAATGTTTGGAATTTGTAAGAAAGGTTACTCATTCTCGTAGCAACGTGTTGTATATTATTGTCTGGAAATTATTTTTCTTGTCGAAAAAAGTCGATTTAGGTTTTAGGCTGAATTCATTATCAGTGTCACAGTTGAATCAAAGGTAATTAAAAGTATAACATTTGCATATTACATTAATATTACAATACAAAATCGTTAAATTTGTAAATCGTCAATATAAAGTCTTCTATTGTCTGGCAAATATTTTTGTAATGTTGTAAAGTCGATTTAGATTGTAGGTTGAAAAGGAACCTTTTTTCCTATAAAAATGCATGTATTTGGCCGTTAGTCGCTGAACACCTTTTATTCGAATTCGGATCCTTGTAGTAAAATTATGATTTTCGAAAAAAGATCAAGATTTCTTCGGTAAATTTATCAATATGATTGTTTGGAATTCGATGGAAAGGTTACTCATTCTTGTAGCAACGTGTTGTATACAGCATGAGTCTAGTGCACGAGATATTTCTAGCACATTTGTATAAATAATAAAGTATAACTGTCAGTGTTGGATAATGTGTATATAATAGTAATAAAGTTTCCAAGATATTTCATAATTTCTGAAGAGAAATTATAATTTTCAAAAAATTCAAGATTTCTGAGAAAAAATCAAGATTTCCGAGAGAAAATCATGATTTTGGAGAAAAATCTAGAATTTTTCTATAAAGTCTCTTATTGTCTGGAAATTATTTTTTTTCTCGAAAACAGTCGATTTAGAATTTTGGTTAAATTCATTATAAGTGTCACAGTTAAATTAAAGGTAATTTCAAGGTAGCGAAATTTAAATTCGAGTCTCCGTGGAAAGCGAAGCATCAGTATAAGAAAAAGTGGTTTGATTTTTCTTTCTGGGTATTTTTGCAGCAGTTAATGAAACATTTGCTTAAAAATTTCCGTGTTACCGTTCTCCGTGTTTGAAAAGAAACGAAAAATTTGGGAATTTAGTTTCCTTTGATTTTTTTTTAGTTTTTTTTTATCGAAAACAGATTAATGTGAAATTAAGGCCAGGTTCCTCCAAACAATTTTTAAAAAATCTAAAAATTTTGTCATCCGTAAATTGCTAGAAAGTACTCTTAGAAATAATATAGAATTAGTCTTGAAGGTCCGCACGACCTAGAAGTAGGTATAAAAGAGGAGAGAGCGGTGCGCTCTAAGCGGTAAATCCGTCCGCTAGAGCGGCCACAGAAGCGTCTAAAGATTACAGGACTGCAGCAAGAAATGCAAAAATTCTTGAAAATGACACCTACGATAACCAGGAAGAAATTGTGTACGCAGCTGGATTGGATATATGTGTAAAATCCATTTTTTTTTACGATTTTTCACGAACAAAAACTTTAATCGCCTTTTTCTCAAAATTACGTTTTTCTCGAAACCACGTTTTTTGAACTGAGTGTCACTCTTATTTAGAAACTATTGCACTTATCAACATGAACCAAACGGCATTTTACTCTTCAAATGTCTCTCTATGTAGTGAACTAAAACCAAAAATATTCATCATCATTTACAAAAGTTATAAACAATTAAAAGTGAAAAAAAGGGTTAAAAATTGAAAAGTCCGCCATTTTTCTTTTTTTGGTGAAAATTTTTTATTCTAGTTCACACCATAGCCAATGTCATACAGAATAAGAAACCATTTTGATTTTTGCTGTCAATTGAATGGATCCAGAGATATCGTGACACCCACCAACAAAAGGGATGTTTTTGAAAAGCCGTTTTCTGTGCCCCCATTTTGAAAAAACCATTTTTTTTATTTTTTTTAATTAGTATTTTTATGTGTCTTTGTATGTGAAAAAAGTTTGATTCAAAAATATTTTTTGTAGGGGAGAGGGCCCCAAGTTGGACACCCTATCGATTTATTGCTGTAGAATCCAAACCGAATAAAATCTATTAAAATGTTTTATACCGGATGAAAGTACAATTTATAAGGTAACTTATGACCACAGAGATAAAATTTTTTTTTGAACATAAACATTTTTTAAAGCATTTTTTCTAATTGCTAAAATTTTCGGTCTAAAAAAAAGTGGCCCCAAGATGGACACCTTCTTAAAAGTCTCTCAAAATGGTAGTAAATAAAAAATGAACATCCTGTAACAATTCTTGAACTAAGTTTCAATCATTTTACGGAATTTATCAAGAAATAAAATTTCTAAAAACTTCAATTTAATAGCTTAACAGTAAAAAGTAATAAAATATCGAAAAAGATCAATATAATAAATTCTCTAACGATAAAATCACATTTTATGGTGGAAAATAAAAATTTTTAATTAATTGGCTCAAAAAATTATTAAAAAAAGTGTAAAATCGAAAATATGCAAAAAAATACATTGAGATTTTAGGCCTGTCCATCTTAGGGTACATGACACCATTTTTTGAACCCCAGTAAAAATATAGATATGAATACTGAATTAGTAAAATCATTTTAGAATATTATTATACGATAAATAAAGAATATTATAACGTGAAGTACTCATTCTAAATCATAAATTTTAATAACTTTACCAACTTGAGAAAAAACTGTTACAAAACTTTTTTAGACACAAAATTACGTGGTATGTGTAGAAGAAAAACCAACTGGTTTTTTTCTTCAAATGTGCATCAAAATGTTCGTCTATACAAACAACAAAAATGACAGAAAGCATAAGGCGCTGTCACCTTAAACAAAAATTTTATACGAAATGTCCATCTTGGGGCCCTGTCCATCTTGGGGCCCACTCCCCTAGTATCAATAAAATAAGTTTGAAAAAAACACGTTTTTTGGAGGAACCTGGCCTTAAGGTCAATTTTTTTTGTGTTGAGAAGTATGGGCAGTAAAAGGGACGTGCACCCTTTCTGAGTGGATTGTTTCGATGTTTAAAAATTTGAAAATTTTTCGTGCAGGAAGTGCGATGGCAAAGGAGTGGTGGAAGGTGTCACGACTTTTTGAATCGCCGCTAACCACGCTTCTATTCAAAAATAGCTAGTGCTACTTTATCGAATAAAAATCGGAAATTTAATTTCTGATTGAAATTAGAATTTGGTTTTCTTTCAGGAAATTTCTGATTATTTATATTTTGGATATTATTTTTTTTTTCTGATCGATGTTTAATTGTATTATGTCGTGGGTTATATTTGATGTATTGATTTTTATTAAATTTTGTTTATTTTAAGATGTATTTTCTGTTCTGGTGGGGAGAAGATAGGTGAAGTGTGGAAATTGAGAAAGGAAAGGACGTGTCGTAAAAATCGGTGCGGGTGTCAGTTTTCTTTACTCTCTTTTATCGTCGTGGAATTTTACTGGAACGGAACCGGAAGTGGTAGGAGAATTTCATGTGAGGGAATGCGACTGGGGTACGAAATAGGTTTTTCGATTTTAATAGAATTTTTTTTATCGTAAGTGTGTTGATTTAAATTTATCGGGAAATCGAAAAAAAAAAATTTTTTTATGATTTTCTCTAATCGGCTTTTTAAATTACCGGTAGCTGAGTCAGTTTACTGAGGGGCGAGGAAGAAGAGTTTTTCCGCCGTCTCAATTCATTGAATTAGTCCAAAATACGCAAAGAATCGTGTTGTTATTTTTCTGGTCAGTCTCGAGGAAGGTGGCTAGAAATATTATTTTATTTTTTGTTGTTTTTGGTGTCATTTTGGAAATTGAATTTTTTTTTCTCTTTGCCTGTTTAGTGTTCTTGCGCGACGGATTAATTCTAGTGTTCCTTTCTCAACCGGTGTTTACTGAAATTTCGTGTCAGTCATTTCGTGTGTAAATTGGAAAAGGTAGAACACGGTTGGCCTGAATTAAATTTTAATCAACATTTTAGTAACTCTAAATATTTTTGTGGATTCTGAATCTATATTTGTTCAAATTTATTTTAAAATAAAATGAAAATCATCGGCGGAGCGCTTTTCGAAAAAAATCAATTTCTTTTCTTTAATTTATTAAAAATCGAGATTTGCAGTTATGTACCCCTGATGAGGCTCATTTTCTTCCTGTTTTGTGCACTTTCTTAACAACGGAATGTAGTATAAGAGTTTTCTAAGGAGCCAGTAGGATTTAATAGCTGTAAAACTTTTTTAATTTGTCAAACAGTGTACCGTTGATAAAAAAATATTTTATCGAACTAAATATTTGAACTGAAATTTGTAATAAATCTGTAATAAATATTAAAATATTTTTAAAATAAAAGTTAATGACTTATAAATTATGTTAAATTATAAAAATGTTTATGTAAAATATATAAACATGTAGCTTCAGACATGTGAACTTTTATACTGACATGTCTGACGCTACATGTTTATTTATTTTTCATAAACATTTTTATAATTTAACATAATTTATAAGTCATTAAAATTTTTTTGAAAAATATTTTAATATTTATTAGGGGAGTGGGCCCCAAGATGGACAGGGACCCAAGATGAACATTTCGTATAAAATTTTTGTTTAAGGTGACAGCGCCTTATGCTTTCTGTCATTTTTGTTGTTTGTATAGACGAATATTTTGATGCACATTTGAAGAAAAAAAACCAGTTGGTTTTTCTTCTACACATACCACGTAATTTTGTGTCTAAAAAAGTTTTGTAACAGTTTTTTCTCAAGTTGGTAAAGTTATTTAAATTTATGATTTAGAATGAGTACTTCACGTTATAATATTCTTTATTTATCGTATAATAATATTCTAAAATGATTTTACTAATTCAGTATTCATATCTATATTTTTACTGGGGATCAAAAAATGGTGTCATGTACCCTAAGATGGACAGGCCTAAAATCTCAATGAATTTTTTTTGCATATTTTCGATTTTACACTTTTTTTAATAATTTTTTGAGCCAATTAATTAAAAATTTTTATTTTCCACCATAAAATGTGATTTTATCGTTAGAGAATTTATTATATTGATCTTTTTCGATATTTTATTACTTTTTACTGTTAAGCTATTAAATTGAAGTTTTTAGAAATTTTATTTCTTGATAAATTCCGTAAAATGATTGAAACTTAGTTCAAGAATTGTTACAGGATGTTCATTTTTTATTTACTACCATTTTGAGAGACTTTTAAGAAGGTGTCCATCTTGGGGCCACTTTTTTTTAGACCGAAAATTTTAGCAATTAGAAAAAATGCTTTAAAAAATGTTTATGTTCAAAGTAAAATTTTATATCTGTGGTCATAAGTTACCTTATAAATTGTACTTTCATCCGGTATAAAACATTTTAATAGATTTTATTCGGTTTGGATTCTACAGCAATAAATCGATAGGGTGTCCAACTTGGGGCCCTCTCCCCTACAGTTTATTACAAATTACAGGTCAAATATTTAGTTCGATAAAATATTTTTTTATCAACGGTACACTGATTGACAAACTAAAAAATTTTACAGCTATTAAATCCTACTGGCTCCTTAGAAAACTCTTATACTATATTCTGTTGTTAAGAAAGTGCATAAAACTGAAAGAAAATGAACCTCATCTGGGGTACAAAACTGCAAATCTCTATTTTTAATAAACTAAAGAAAAAAAGTGATTTTTTTCGAAAAGCCCTCCGCCGATGATTTTCTTTTTTATTTTAAAATAAATTTGAACAAATATAGATTCAGAATCGACAAAAATATTTAGCGGAGGACTGGCGGCAAATTCAGAAAATGCTCCAGGAACAAGTAATCAAGGAGTTGGGCCACCAGGAGTGCAGTGTGAAAGGCACGCTGCAGGTGCTCCGTGAAAGACTCCTCCGATGGGAAGTAAAATATATCTTCCCGGAAACAGTAGTGGTTCCGTGGTTCGATACTTTTGATCGCGAGGGGTCAGAATTTGAGTTCAAATTCGAGGCCCTGGTGGGTCAAAGAGAGGGGACAGCCGGACCAAGTCCTTTTGTTTCAAGGACCCATAGGTCCAGATTATTGCTCGAACCCGAAATTGACCCGGAAGTGACAGGCGAAGGAGAACTTCGCCATCAGTGAATCCGGAAGTTCCGAATTCAAGAGGGGAGAGCGGAGATCAAGCGGAGGGGGGTAGTGGGACGACAACCACTTCCCCAGTAGTGACCACCGCGACTTTTGAGACTCCGAGGGGATTGGGAAGAACGACGTTTGCCGCCACGTTAACTACAACCACCTCGGGGTCCGGACGAGGGGTACCGACGTTTGTAACCTGGGTAGGGGGAACAGGAAGTATTCCAGCACCGGGAGTGACTCCAGATATGTGGAGTATGAGACAGGGGGTAAGAGCGTGGGGGTTATGCACAGCAGCAACTGTTAGAATTGGAACAGTTGCGTGCCCACAATGCGTTTTTGCTGGAACAATTGCATATTAGTTCCAGCAATTTAAAGAAAACGCAAGCCCAGCGCGAAGAAAAGGGGGGAAGTTGTCGGAGACGTCCGGTATATGTGAACCCCAAAGAGAGTCGCGAATGGGACAAGAGAGGGGGTACCAATAATAATCTGGGACTTGAGGACACATCTCCTCGACCTCTACGCCCTGCCCCCCCCCGGGAATTTTTCCGTAGGAGGAGAAGAGGAAGGGGAAATCTACCGGAAGTAAGACTTCCGCTTCAAGTAGGAAAAGAAGACATCGACGCGTCGTGATGTCATCAAGTGAGGCGAAAACGGAGACCGACTCCACCTCGAATAAAAATTATCGCAATAAGCGTTTTTATTCGAATGTAAGTGCCTGGTTGAAAAAACATGTACATGAACACGTACACGAACGCGTACATGAACACGTACATGAAAGCGTAGATGTTCATGTGGATGAACATGTATGTGTTCATGTACGCGGTATTGAAACATGTTCATATACACGAACACGTATATGTTCATGTACATGTTCATGAGCTCCATTGAGTCAATAATTTCATATATGTTCATGTGCATGAACATATACACGAACACGTATACGTTCATGTACATGTTCATGAGCTTCATTAAGTCAAAAATTCCATACACGTTCATGTGCATGAACACCAACATATTCGTGCACATGAACATGTAAACGAACATGATTGAAATTTTGCAAAACTTTAAACGTTGCGCAGTAGGTTTCTATGGGAGATATGGCTGCGCAGTTGTTTTTCAGGAACAATGGTGGAGAAATACCATAGGCATAGTTACCTTTATTTAACATTTTTTAGTAATTCAAAAAATTGTGTGCATGTACGTGTACACGTTCATGCATATGAGCATACGCTCATGTACATGAACATGTATATTGTTTTTGGAACTTATTAACGTGGATGAACATATATGTGTTCGTGTACATGTTCATGTTTCAATGCCGCGTACATGAACACATACTTGTTCATGCACATGAACATATATATTGTTTTTGGAACTTATTAACGTGGATGAACATATATGTGTTCGTGTACATGTTCATGTTTCAATGCCGCACACATGAACACATACTTGTTCATGCACATGAACATGTACGCTTTCATGTACGTGGTAATGTACGCGTTCGTGTACGTGTTCATGTACACCTTTTTTCAACCGGGTGGGGGGTCGAAAGTTGTCAAAATCTTGAAAGATTGGGACATCAAGTTTTCCGGAGGAGAGAAAGAGGACGCGGAGGAATTTTTAGAGAGGGTCGAGGATTGCAATGAGTGCAATCTTCTGAGTGAAGAAGAGTTTTGGTTGCTTTGGTGGATGACGATGGCCTTGATGAAGCGCATAGTAGGACACAGGGAAAGAGAGAAAAGATCTCTGATTTTATGCTGAACATAAAAGTTATTGTGGGACATCTGAGACGTCCCATTTCTCAAGAATCCTTTTTGAGGATTGTGTTTAAAGGACTGACGCCGGAGTACCGACGTCAATTGTCAAATTTGGAATTTGACAATATTGAAGAATTAGAGCGAGTGTTGAGACGTTATGAGCGAGTAAAGGATCTTGACAAGAGGTATGTCCCACCTCCGTCCCGGGACAAGATGCGAATTCCGGCCGTGGCTCCGAGGGGAAACTTAAGAGGGGCACAGCGAGTCTTAATTGACTTCAACCCAAAAGTGCTTGCCCAGCTCAGTTCTTTCTTGATTTAGTTTCTGGGATGTCTCCTGATGATTTTAATCAAAAAATGAAAAAAATCGGTTGGGCCGTTTTTGAAAAAACTGATTTTTTGAATTTTTTAAAGAGGTTAATTAACATATTTTTACCAAAATGAGTGCAAATAATAGCTATATTGACTTGAGTCATTTAAAATGGTATCAGAAGATAGGTCCTAGGTGCTGAGTATCTTTGAGTAACTTTACACCAGAAAAGTTAATGAAAAACCGTGAAAAATGGGTAATAAAATGATTTTTTGCAATATTACTCTCTTCCAGTAGATATAAGCCTTAAATGACCAATAGAAGAATTAAAGAGTATAAAATTTTGAAGAAAACAAAAAAAAGTAGAGTGCTTTATCTTAAAAACTTTCGGATTTATGAGCTTCTAAAGTCAGATTTCAGCAAAAAATTTCGTGAAAAAAATGTGTTTTAGTTTTTGGAAAATAAAAAGTTTTCTGTGCATCTAACGTATATATATCTCCGAATATAAATTAAAGTAGATTAAATTTTGAGTAAATCTGTCGTTAGGCCAATATTCTATCTCTAATAGTATCGGAGTTATGATTTTCTTAAAATGACCCTTTTTTATGAACTTTTTTTAAAAATAAATTTTTTTGAAATTTCTTTGTTTTGCATGGTGTAATTTTAAAAATGCTCTCATCAAATAGTTTTATCTTATATTTTAAAGAAATAAAAGCCCAATTAATCATCCCCATTTTGAAAAAATTTCGAAAATTTCCAAAAATCTTATTTAGATCTAGGTATCTCAGTAACACCCAAAGTACACGCAGTTTTTTACCATGTACAGTAGAGACCCCATTATCCGGACTGATGAATGCAGGCACTCATCCGGATAATCGAAAATCCGGATAATCGAAAAAAGTACGAAATAAATGAATTTTCAATTTATAATTTTAGGTATTTATTTCCAATGAATTTAAATAAGACTGAAACAAACTAAAACTCTTAAAATTAACATTAATAAATGTTTAGTTAGAAATATTTCGAAAGTCGATGATTTAAAAGCTGACAGTTTTCTGCTTTGTGTATTTCCACAGCTATGAAATTTTACACTAAGGATATAAATTTTTCACGTACTTCATGGTTTCTTGTACTTTAAATATTAAAGTACTAACTTTAAAAATATTCATGGTATTAAATGCTAATAAACTTTACAATTAAAAAAAAAAAATTTTGAAATTTATCCGAATAATCGAAAATCCGGATAATAGGGGTCCGGATAATGGGGTCTCCACTGTACTAAATTTCTGCAAAGAAACAAAATCAGGTCTAGAATTTTTCAGCGAACGGGCGATGGAGTCGGTTCACTTAGATTTTAAATCAACCTGGACCAAACACAAGGTTA
Source organism: Ganaspis brasiliensis (assembly GCA_037103525.1). Lineage (NCBI taxonomy): Eukaryota > Metazoa > Arthropoda > Insecta > Hymenoptera > Figitidae > Ganaspis > Ganaspis brasiliensis. Next base: position 776,242 of record JAZKLR010000629.1, on the reverse strand, counting down.
ATAAAAATCATCCAGAGTATGCAACAAGGCTAAAACGTGCCATGTGTGAATACAACAGCCTCCATTCATTTTGAAAGTATTTGTTTGTATAATGTTTATTAAAAATTTTTTGTTCCTAAATATTTAATTAGGGTTTCATTTCTTTAAAATATAAGATAAAACTATTTGATGAGAGCATTTTTAAAATTACACCATGCAAAACAAAGAAATTTCAAAAAAATTTATTTTTAAAAAAAGTTCATAAAAAAGGGTCATTTTAAGAAAATCATAACTCCGATACTATTAGAGATAGAATATTGGCCTAGCGACAGATTTACTCAAAATTTAATCTACTTTAATTTATATTCGGAGATATATATACGTTAGATGCACAGAAAACTTTTTATTTTCCAAAAACTAAAATAAAATTTTTTTTTCACGAAATTTTTTGCTGAAATCTGACTTTAGAAGCTCATAAATCCGAAAGTTTTAAAGATAAAGCACTCTACTTTTTTTTTGTTTTCTTTAAAATTTTATACTCTTTAATTCTTTTATAGGCCATTTAAGGTTTGTATCTACTGGGAGAGAGTAATATTGCGAAAACTCATTTTTTTACCCATTTTTCACGGTTTTTCATTAACTTTTCTGGTGTAAAGTTACTCAAAGATACTCAGCACCTAGGACCTATCTTCTGATACCATTTTAAATGACTCAAGTCAATATAGCTATTATTTGCACTCATTTTGGTAAAAATATGTTAATTAACCTCTTTAAAAAATTCAAAAAATCAGTTTTTTCAAAAACGGCCCAACCGATTTTTTTCATTTTTTGATTAAAATCATCAGGAGACATCCCAGAAACTAAATCAAGAAAGAACTGATCTGGGCAAGCACTTTTGGGTTGAAGTCAATTAAGACCCGCTGTGGGGGCGAAAGTAGATGCTTTGCTGGGGGTCTCGGTTTCTGAGACAAGTGGGGAAGAAAGAAAAGATTAAGAAAAATAAGGGGAATCCAGGGACATCCAAAGTAGAGAGGGGAACAATAGAGGGAAAAGTGGATCAAGGGACAACTGGGACAGTACCCATCGCAGCGGTCCAGCAGTTACTGGTGGTACCGGCACCGTTTACGTACGCACAAACGGTGCCAATGAACCCGTCTGTCCCATCCACAAGTGGTCTCCGGAATTCGGGACAACAGTTTCAGAACCGTCCCTTTGCAATAGGACAAGTTCAGAATCGTCCCTATGGAGTGGGACAAGTTCAAACCGTACTTTTGGGGTGGGACGGACCCAGGCACCAAGACCAAATGTCCCAAGGGAATTTACAGGTGCCTGCTACCACTGCCAGGCAGTGGGACACAGAGCATCGGAGTGCAAGTTGAGAACTTGTTTCCGATGCCAACAACAGGGGCATTACGCAAATCAGTGCTTTTTGCCACGTCCCACTAACAATCGAATTTTCTGCCAAGTGTGTGTGACAAATGGGACAATTTTTAAAAATTGTCCCAATTGCGAGGATTTGAGAAAGATGTAGAGAAACGGGACAAGGAGTGGACTGCACAACCCTTCCCCCCCAGGACCTTCGTCGGTGGGACAATAGAGGAAGAGGATCTGAATTCTGAAATCTGAAACCTTTTTCACCTTAATTCGTGCGGAAGAATATTCAGGAGAGGATAGAGTGGGCGTAGAAGAGAAAGTGGATGAAGTGGGACAAGGAAACCTCAGTGGGACAATTAGGACACAAGTGGGACAACAACATGGGAAACTGGAAATTCAACAGGAACTTCAGCAAAATAAAGGAGAAGTAGTGGAAGAAAGTGTCCCAGTGTCCCAAAATTTGCTGCAGTGTACAGTGGTGAAGGAAAAAATGGGGCACCGATTGAAGTAAGACCAGTTTCTCAGAGGAGTGGGGTGAAGGGAGGGGTGAGGCTCTAGAGAATACAGTAGCTCCTGATTTAATAGATAGATGCCTCATCAATGGAAAATTGCTATTTTCTGAAACTGGTGATAGCGGATAAAACCTATATAGCGTTGTTTAATCCGGGAATCATGTTTTCGCTGGTTGGACCGGAATTGGCAGAGAAATTTCGGGATAGACTTACGATAGCGAATACGGCAATTGGAAGCGCGCTTGGTGGATCAACAGCAGCGTTGGGGAAATTGAGGTTATGGTTGACGGCAGATGGTTTTTCTCAACCTTACAACTTGCGAGTCGTAGATAATCTGAGGGGTTGATAGTAAAAAGAAGTTAAAAAATTATCGGGAGCAAAGAGAAGTTAAAATATTATCTATGTGGAAAAATGAAACAAATTACGCACTACGAGTAAAAACGAAAAAAAAAATTTGTTAGAGTAAAAACAGGATAAGATTTCACTGGGCGCAAAACCGAGTTAGAATTTTGTCCCGTTTTTGCTCAAACTAATATTTGAATTCATTTTTGATTCCGCTTTAAGTACGAACAGCTTTCTTTCTTTATATTATATTTCTCTTATTCTTATTTTAAATGATCGGATTAAAATAACTTATTAAAAAAAACTCATTTATAACCAATATTAAACAATTAATAAACATGTATTCAATATTGTCTTAATGTCTTGCAAACAATTCTAGCTCAAAAAACTGTTGCTAAAGGAACAAAGCTGTATCTTTATTTACACAACAAAATTTTTAACAACTTCAGTAAAATCCTATTTTACTTCTTCATAAAGAATCCTCTATATGTAAATAGAAGTATGTGGGTATGTGTGTGTTTGTTGTGAGCACATAAATCACAGAAACATCACAAGAAAAAATTTGTTCTTTCCAAAAATATAACCTTGTAAGTAATTTCTAACGTCAAAATAGTAACTTGTTTTTTTAACATGATTAACCACTTTTTCAAGGAAACGGAAAAAGCTATTTACAAATTGTGTGCAAGACTATTTATATTGTTGAAACTAATTTTTTTCTTGATTCGGGAATACTTTTGCTTTTATAAAAATATTAAAATCATCCCTCTGGCATCTGTTTAATACATTTTAATATAAAATAATAACTGTTGATTTTAAGTATAAGACACATTTTAAAAATTTATAACAAAAATTTTCCATATAAATATCATGCACCTATTTAGAATTGGGTCAATCCATTGACTTTCGTTTGAGAACAGTCGCGGACATAGTTTTTCAAAAAAGAAGTTTCAAAAAAATAAAAAACTTCAAAATTTTCTGAATTAAATATTATTTTTTTTGGCGGTATTATTGATCAAAAGTATAAATATTTTGTTATCAAACTTTATAGAATTACTTAAAATATAGTAATTAGAAAAGTCTCTCTGACCCAGATTTGTTTAAGTTTTGCATTAAAATTAATTTTTTTTAGTTTTTCGAAAATTAGATAATTTTTAAAAAAATTTAATTTAAGGCAAAACTAAAATAATATTGGGTTAGAGAGACCTTCTTAATGTTCTTTTATGTAATTCTACAAAGTTTGGAGTCAGAATATTTAGTTTTTTAAGAGAAAGTTTGCAGATAAATTTTGTCTATACCATCAGTGACATCATTCTTCATCACATGTCCTTAAATTTGGCACTTTTTTAAACTCTTTATATTTAAAAAATTATTTTACTTTAGAAATCAAAACTTACCAGAAATATAAATTCCATTATTTCAAATTTTTAATCTTAGTAATAATGAAATTTATATTAAAATATAATTACTTTAAAATAATAATATAATTTGACAAATTTATGTTTTTTTTAAGCCTATAACTTTTTTTTGGGAGCTCCTAAACTTTGGGGAAAACATTTCGTTTCGTCTAGGAAAAGATGAAATTTAAAAGTGTTTATTAAAAAAGGTTAATTCTGGTACTTAAAGAAAACAGTTTCACATTGTCTTTTTAACAGAATTGATCAAAAAAATCTGATTTTTTTAATTCAAATCGTATTTTTTTTATTTAAATCAAAAATTGACTTTTTAAAAATATAATCAGTAGGGGAGTAGGCCCCAAGTTGGACACCCTTTCGATTTATTACTGTAGAATCCAAACCAAAGAAAATATATTAAAATGTTTTATACCAAATGAAAGTACAATTTATAAGGTAACTTATGGCCACAGGGATAAAATTTTTTTTTTAACATAAACATTTTCTAAAGCATTTTTTTAATTATTAAAATTTCAGGTCTAAAAAAAGTGGCCCCAAGATGGACACCTTCTTAAAAGTCTCTGAAAAGTGTAGTAAATAAAAAATGAACATCATGCAACAATTCTTAAACTAATTGTTAATCGTTTTACGGAATTCATCAAGAAATAAGATTTTTAAAAACTTCAATTTAATAGCTTAACAGTAAAAAGTAATAAAATATCGAAAAATATCGATATATCATTTTCTCTAACGATGAAATCACATTTTATGGTGGAAATAGAAAATTTTAATTAATTGGCTCAAAAAATTATTGAAGAAAAAAGTGTAAAATCGAAAATATGCAAATAAATATATATTGAGATTTGAGGCCTGTCCATCTTAGAGTACATGACACCATTTTTTAATCACCAGTAAAAATATATATACGAACACTCAATTAGTAAAATTATTTTAGGATATTATTATACGATAAATAAAGAATAATATAACGTTAAGTACTCATTCTAAATCACAAAGTTAAATAACTTTACCAACTTGAGAAAAAACTGTTACAAAACTTTTTTTAGACACAAAATTACATGGTATGTGTAGAAGAAAAACCAACTGGTTTTTTTCTTCAAATGTTCATCAAAATCTACGACTATACAAACAACAAAAATGACAGAAAGCATAAAACGCTGTTACCTTCAACAAAAATTTTATACAAAATGTCCATCTTGGGACCCACTCCCCTATATAAAATCTCCAAATGATTATTTTTAAGTAGTTTCTTAAAGTAGTTTATTAAAGAAATGAAGAAAAAATTTAAAAAAAACAACACAAAAATGAAACATTGACATAAAAAATAAATAAAAAAGTAGAAATTCTTTTCAAAAAATTAAACTATTTACGGACATTTTTTTAAAATTAAAGTAATGAATAAAAAAATAATTAACAAAACGTTCAAATATATTACTAAAAAGAAAAACATTTCCAAATTAAGAAAAATAAAAGAAATATTTGACAAATTAAATAAAATTTTGGAAAATTTAAAAAAAATTTAAAAGGAAAAAAAATTTATGAAATAGAAGCAGGATGTTCGAATGAGAATATTTAGTACAAGATTACAATATTATAATTTGCCAGGAGATTTTTAAAATTTAGAAAATATGGGGGCGTGTCTTTTCTTCAAATAGTGGGGGTCATCAGGTTACATTTGATTGGTCAACAGGGGTTTGTAAAAGTACATTTCATTAAGGGAGTTGGGGATATTCTTTTTATATAATTCAGCTTTCTATTTTAGATAACCAAAAAAAACTATTATTATTATTATTATTATTAAAAAACTATTATAACATACAGATTAAAATAACTAATATTTTAATTTTTTTTAAGTCCAATCTTATCTAAAACATTTTTTCAAATTTTGATTATTTTTTTATATAATATAGTAATAAGCCGTCAATTTTACAGTACTTTTTTATATTTTTTTTCCATAATATTCAAATTTGTAATTATTGTCACTAACATTTTAATTATGAGAAATTTAATTCACATTGTAATATTTTATGCCTAAATAATCTCTCTTATTCATAATGTTTCATTTTATAACAAAATATACTTTTTTACTATATATTAATATAATCTATATACCAATAATAGATATTAAACGTACAGTAATACATAAATGACAATGTATAAGAATATATAATAATAAGACATCTTTTATCTCAAAATTTACATAAACTTTTAATTTTTATATGGTGTTGGGAAGACTTTTTCATTCCGTACAGTAACAGTTCTTTGTAACACGCGCGCAAGTGCGCGCGCCTGTCTTTGCTAGTTACATAATATAAAATAAAAGAATAAAAGCTTTCAAAAAAGTAGAAAATTGAGACGTTTAAAAAATGTAGATAGAAGCATCAAATAAATATTTTCAAAAATTCTTAATTATGAGATAAAAACTAAACAATTAAAAAGAAGGAAAAATGTTTCTAAGAAATGTAAAAATGATGTCAAAAATTAAAGAATTAATTAAAATCCAAGAAAGGACTAAAAAATAGTGAAACATCAAAAAAATTGAATAAATAAGGAGAAAATGGAGAAATGTTTTTCTCCTTAATCTAACAAACTGTAAAAAATGTATTAAGTACAAAAAGTAATAAAATTTGGTTTAAATCTACTAAAGAATTAGAAATAATAAAAATGAAATAAAAAAGGTTCATATCAAGATAATTTTACAAAAGAAATTTAAAAATCCTTTAAAAATAAAAAAGTTTAAGCAAATTAAACCCAAAACATTTTTATAATATTATACACTTAAAACATTCCCAACAATAAATTTAGAAAAATAAAGAATATCTAAAAACTGTATGGAAGAATAAGTAAGTTTGCAAAAAATCTTTTAAATATAGACAAGATGTGAAAAGAAATTGAATAAATGTACAAAAAAATGAGTGTATTTATTTTTAAAAGTATGGAAATAATGATGAAATGGTATAATAACAAAATTGTGTAAAATAATATTAAATAGTTTGCATAAAAAGAAGAAATTTAAAGAAAATCCTAATAAAATAAAAAGACATATACCAAAAAATATCAAAAGTAAAAAAAGAAAAATTTTAAAATTCTGTAAAAATAAGTAATTATTAGATAGAAATTAAACAATTAAAAATTAAGTAATTTGTAAATGATAGGTATTTTGAGCATCTGTTTTAGCAGAATTTTTTAAATTTTATAAAGATTAAAATATTGAAAAAGGAAATTTTTAAGATTTATCCACTAATTTGTAGGTTTTGTTTATGGTTTGAGATGTTTTACATGTGTTATTAGACATCCAGAGAATTGTAAAGTTTTTTGATTTAAATCATGATTTTAATGCAAATTCCCCAATGATTTAAATCATGATTTATATCAAAGTGATTTAAATCCATAACAACCCTGCTTTTTAAATAGAAAATTTTTAAATTTAATAATTTCTAAACGAAGCAAAACACTTTCCCCAAATTTTAATAGCAAGAAAGTTATATTAATATCAAAATATATTCAAAACCTAAAATTTTTAGGAGCTCCAAAAAAAAAGTTATATTAAAAAAATCATAAAAGTTTTTCCAAGTAGAAATTTGACAAATTATTTTATTATTTTAAAGAAATAATATTGCAATATACTTTCCATTAATTCTAGGATTAAAATAATGGGATTTATATTTCTGGTGAGTTTTGATTTCTAAAGAAAAATAATTTTTAATTATAACGTGTTTAATAAAAGTGCCACATTTAAGGTTACGAAATAACATGGACCTTACTCGAGACCTCATACTTTCGATTCAAATAATTTTGAAGTTTTATTCATAAACTTTTTTTTTTAATATGTCCGAGGCTATCCTCAGACGAAAGTCAATGGTTTGACCCGTTAATAATAATTTTCAAACCTAATGTTAAACAACAACATTGAGTTTTAAAATCAGAATCAAAATTTTGCTAACTCGTACGTATGTATTAAACATTTGATTCAAGAGATATTTACAGAAAAACGCAAGTTTTTAATTAACTTACCGTCAAGTAGGACTATTTTGTGCACAAAACCACTTTTTCCACTCTATGCTTTATTAAAATTCAGAATTTGAAGAAATAAAGAATTTATCTATTCACAAAATAGCCTCACTTGACGGTATTTATACATAATAGATTATATTTAATTTATTAATTAAAAAAATTCTATTTTAATAAGTTTTATCAAATATTAACTTTAGATTCTAATGAAAAACATTATATAATAAAATTTTGAATATTAAAAGTTTTTTGAAAGAACTGGTGTTAACGCGTAGAGCTACTCAATAAAAAAAATATTTAAGCAAAGGAAAGTATGTTTGAAGAATGTTGGTTCATATATTTTAAATTAATATCTTCGAGTTGAATAACGAAAATTAAAAGTAATCGTGAAAACGAAACAAATTTTGACTAAGAGCAAAAACGGATTAGACAGATATCCCGTTTTTGCCCTGAATTTCAAGCGATCCATTTTTCTTCGCAATTAATGATAATTTGTTTTTACGCTGCAACATAATTAACTCATTTTTGCTCCCACTATTTTTATATTCCGTTTTTCCTATCAGCCCCTCAGATAAAGATGCGTGCAATTTAATAATATTATGTGAAGCAGGGTGCAAAATGATTTTATAAAAAACTTCAATGCAAGACAATTTTAACTTTTAATTCAATGGAAAACAATTATTATCTAAATCTAAAAACAAAATTACAACGATTTTTTATAGCCGTTATGTCCAATATTAGTTGGAAAATTTTTATTAATTCTAAAATTATCAGTCCATTTATGTCACATTATTTTAGTAATGAATTTTTAATCTTGTATATTCCAATTTGTTAGAATATAACATATTGAATGTTTTACTTAAGTTTTTATTATTCTTTAAAATAATATAAGTATTATTGAAAATTAAAAATATCACTAATTGAAATTATTGAATTATTTATTTTTAAATCAAACTAATTGATAAATGCAAAAGATGTACCTATTACTGTTAAAAAATTTTGTATTGTGTTACGAAAAAAACACATTTCAATCGTAGGTTTCCACGAAAACTAACACTCCTGATTTTTCAAACCGAAAAACGAATTTTTGTGTTAAAAAACACATTTATTACATTTATTTTATCAATAAATGTCACAACATGAAAGCGAATTATAGTTTTTAGTTCGATAATTTTCATATATTTTTTAAAATTCTAAGTTATTCCCAAGTAGATATCGCCACAGTTTTGCCCTACTTACAAACGGGGCCCATACATGGCGGCCAACGATGGGCCATTCGAGTTATGTAACATTGCGCCGCAGTTTTGCCCGACATTCCTAATTTTAAAGAGATTGCACATCCTGGTAGTATCTAACGTTTATATTCCATCCTGCGTTGTCCAGGTACTGAGAAAAGCACCTTTTACATAAATATAGAAAACCCTGATCAGGGTACTATATACTAGGTACTAAAACAACATCTTCTTCTGGTATTTTCTGTTAAAAATCAAAGAAAAACAACATCCATTGTACCAGATGATGCCGTCATCCTAACAAGTATTTCAGGTTATCTAGGTATCAAATTAACATATTCTTCAAGAATTTTTTCAGGAAGTTGGAATTTTTTATCCTTCCTAATGTATTTAAGAAGATGCCGTCATCCTAATACATAACTATACAGTGCTCTAGGTGTGAAACCAACATCTTCTTCAAGGAATTTTTAAGAAGACAAAAATTTTACATCCGTTTTTGCATTTTTGACAGGACGTCGTCATCCTGACAAACTATTTTGTTAAACTAGGTAATGAGAAAGTAATTTCTCCTGGGAATTCTTGATGAAAATTAAAAAAGATATATCATTTATCATATACAAAAGGTTCCCCCTATCCTAACAAATCAGTCAAGTAATCTAGATGTAAAGTCAAAATCTTTTTCGAGGAATTTTTTGGGAATAAAAATTATTCCTGTATAAGATTAATCTATAATTAATCCTTAAAATATATAATTAAACATCACATCAAAGAAGCATACTTTGAAATAGTAATCTCTATAGAAATAGATTTGTAAACATTGAGTTGTCAAATAGAAGGTTATGTTCTAGGGTTATGTTATTTTTATTTTTTTATTTTTAAGTTGTATTATAAATTTTTATAAAAATATAGTTAAAAAACTATTATTTATTTTGTAGTGCATCAATTTCAACAATTATTTTTTAGATGTCGGCGCCGCTTAATAGAAATCCAAGACATTTCTGTAAAAAGTGTTTCTGTCTTGTCGTTACATCACTACAACGAGTACAATGATAATATTTTTTAGGTTTTCATGGAGAATATAATTATTTCATGTTTAGATCTTAAGAATAAACTCTGAGGATTACCTTTTTACAATAGTGGATCGTTTATAAATGAAAATGTTCTACAGGAATTCCCAGAAGATATTACTTTTTCTTTATTATTTTATTCCTTGTGTTACAGTTCGCCTCTTTCCACGGTTTTCTGTTTTTCGAGTATTTCTTATAATACTCGAGAAACAAGAAAATCTAAGAAAAATCGGCCTTAAAGATTGCATTGTGACTTGCCCCGGTTTCCCTATACTTTTAATTATTAATTACTTTTATTTACTTTATTATTTTTATCTCTATTTTTAATTAACTTTATTTTTATTATTATTATTGTTCTTTTTAAACTTATTTAGCTGCGCTTCCCGGATACTCGTAACCGTTGATTTTCGCCCTTTTATCAATATTTTCAGTTAGGATAGACCGATTTCAATATAAATTATATGTATAATCTCAGTTTTTAATGTACTTTACGATTATTAAGTTTAAAATTTACTTTTTCACGTATTACTAAAATTAGCATAATGTAGTTTCTGGCTCGCCGCTAGGCTCGCAGGTTGGCCACGCTTGGCCACGCCAGGCCGTGACTCACAGTCGAGTTAGCGTGTAGCGTAGATATAAGGTCGAGCGTGCGACGATTCTGTACCACTCAACGGTCTGTACATTGCATCGTACAGACCATTCGTCAGGCTGACGTTTCACGGGCGTCAGACTGTTTTGATACGAATAAAGACCCTGTTCTGAATTCTACTGTGTTGTATCGAAATCCTCACTCCTCCTTTCAGGTCGACGGGGTCTGACTTACTGGTAGTAACTCAGGGTGTTTTTCTCTCTCTGTAACCTGTTTAGGTCCGGGGGAGAAAATTCACTAGGGTTGTCTTTCTCTCTCTGTAACCTGTTTAGGTCCGGGGGAGAAAGTTCAGCAGGGTTGTCTTTCTCGACAACGGTAGTGCTGGGGACTTCGTCTCTTATTTGACTACCGACGGAGGATACTCGTGGCTACATTTCCGCCTCGTAACCGCCCTCCTATGCCCCGTGTCCGGAGTCAGCGGAATCGGGAGCAACGGCGCGCTCGCGGTCGGCAGTTCAGGGAGGCCCAGAAGCAGCAGCGACGTCAGCAACGCCAGTTAGCCGCCAGTGCCGGCCCAGCACCGGCGGAGGGTCGTCCGCACTTTTAGTCCGAGGATCAGTTGCAAGCAGGCATTGGAAAGCCTCGAGTACGTTGCCCCCTCGCCAGCATTGGTTCTATCCCCCCCTCGACCGTCTTTGGTTCTACTTCCGCTTTGTGTGACCCCAGTGATCCCCCCTCCACGACGCCAGTACGCCAGAATAGCGTGGAGAACCCCGACAAAACTCGCGCTTTCCCCTCCTCGCCGGTATACGGGTCGAATTCCTTTTTTCGATCCCAGGCGAAAACCCCCTCTCGCTCTCACCGAGCCACCACAAGCGGCCCCAGCCCGCCGAGTCTCTGAGGACGACCCGGATGTTCTAAACATCTCATCCGGCTCGCTCGACGAGTAACCCACTCTCCCGAAATCACTCTCCCCCCCCCTCCGACAGGGGGGACATCAGAATTCAAAAATAAATCGCCCCCCCCCCATCTTTGAATCGATTTCTTCTTTGCTCACAGAGGGGATCGGTAACACTTGGAAGTATATAAATCTAAAAAAAAATCAATATCAATGGAAAAATAAAACAAATAACCGTATTTTGACATTATTGTTTACAAAAATAGTTGTAAAAGCTAGAAAAGAGAAAATATAAATTAACAATTAACATAACCCTTCAACATAACCCTCTATTAACCGGCGCCGACATCTAAAAAATAATTGTTGACATTGATGCACTACAAAATAAATAATAGTTTTTTAACTGTATTTTTATAAAAATTTATAATACAACTTAAAAATAAAAAAATAAAATTAACATAACCCTAGAACATAACCTTCTATTTGACAACTCAATGTTTACAAATCTATTTCTATAGAGATTACTTTTTCAAAGTATGCTTCTTTGATGTGATGTTTAATTATATATTTTAAGGATTAATTATAGATTTATCTTATACAGGAATAATTTTTATTCCCAAAAAATTCCTCGAAAAAGATTTTGACTTAACATCTAGATTACTTGACTGATTTGTTAGGATAGGGGGAACCTTTTGTATATGATAAATGATATATCTTTTTTAATTTTCATCAAGAATTCCCAGGAGAAATTACTTTCTCATTACCTAGTTTAACAAAATAGTTTGTCAGGATGACGACGTCCTGTCAAAAATGCAAAAACGGATGTAAAATTTTTGTCTTCTTAAAAATTCCTTGAAGAAGATGTTGGTTTCACACCTAGAGCACTGTATATTTATGTATTAGGATGACGGCATCTTCTTAAATACATTAGGAAGGATAAAAAATTCCAACTTCCTAAAAAAATTCTTGAAGAATATGTTAATTTGATACCTAGATCACCTGAAATACTTGTTAGGATGACGGCATCATCTGGTACAATGGATGTTGTTTTTCTTTGATTTTTAACAGAAAATACCAGAAGAAGATGTTGTTTTAGTACCTAGTGTATAGTACCCTGATCAGGGTTTTCTATATTTATGTAAAAGGTGCTTTTCTCAGTACCTGGACAACGCAGGATGGAATATAAACGTTAGATACTACCAGGATGTGCAATCTCTTTAAAATTAGGAATGTCGGGCAAAACTGCGGCGCAATGTTACATAACTCGAATCGCCCATCGTTGGCCGCCATGGATGGATTCTGGTTTCATTTCTATACTTGGGATTGAGTTTTATAATTGATTATTAAAAGATAGTTTAATAAAAAATTTGATCAAAAAGGTAATAAATAGAAGATTACTATTTTTCCTTACTTTCCAGTTTTACTCATAAATAAATAAGCAATGAATTATTTTAATATGAATCAAACTTTTTTAATTGATATTGGACATAACCGCTATAAAAAACTTTGTAATTTTGTTTTTAGATTTAGAATTTAGATAATAATTGTTTTCCATTGAATTAAAAGTTAAAATTGTCTTGCATTGAAGTGTTTTATAAAATCATTTTGCACCCTGCTTCACATAATATTATTAAATTGCACTTAACTTTATCTTATAATTGTCTTGCACTGAATATTAGGATAAAATTCTCTTGCACGCTTGTTTTTGTTGAATTAATATTGCACTTGTTTTTAACTTAAAATTATTTCGCATTGAGGATAATGTTATAGTTTTATGAACGGGAGGCGTCGATATTTACTTATGCTGGTAAAACTAGATTTTGACCATTAAATATTCTACTTAATTTCTACTGTCGTTTTGAGGTTAGGTATAGTCAGTAAAACTCTCAGAATTGCTATTGGTAAGAAATAACAAAAGAATATATTATAATAAAATAAAAAGTGTACAAAAATAATATATTATAATACTGAATAAATTTAAAAGAATATAATCAAAATAAAGAAGAAAATAAATTTAACAATAATAATACAAAATTAAATAATAATTAACAATAGTGTAGGTGTTGAAGAGCCGGCGTTTGTTAGAACAAAACAAAATAAATGAGAAATCTTCCTTAGTCGAAAGTTTCGCCTTGCCAGAAACTGGTTAAATTCTGTTTCTGCGGTATCTATAAATAGATTAATAAAATAATGTAGATTACACAATAATATTCCTAATTCAATAACAATTGACCTTGACGGTCTCACACAACAGGAAGAAGTGGTAGCAGCTCTTGAGGAACTACTGAAGACTCCCCAAGAAGGAAGGCAGGTGTCGGTCCTGGGACCTAACAGAAGAGGAGTGAAGTTGGCGATAGTGGTCGCCGACTTGGAGCTGGCTCTACATGCAAAGCTAACTTTGATCCGACAGGACATGTCGGACCCGACTTGCACGAGATAGAAAAGGACAGAGACTCTCTCCGTCCTTTTCTATCTCATGCACGACGTGCGTGCGGAGCAGTGTTAGGTTCACATGTAGAGCCAGCTTGGAAGGAGCGAAGCGGCTCGAAGAGATCGGCCGCTTGAAGGTCGGTTTTCTGAGTTGTCAGGTCCGAAGAAGGCTAATGGTGACCAGGTGCCACAGGTGCTTGGCCTATGGCTACAGAAAAGCGGAGTGCAAAGGGGTGGACAGATCTTTCGCATGCTACAAGTGCGGACAGTCTGGCCACACACTTGCACAATGCACTAGGGACGCATTCTGCTTCCTGTGCGCGGGGGATCCCAGCACAGGACTGGAAACGTCACACGTGGCAGGGTCAGGGAAATGCGCCTGCTTCAGAAAAATCCTGGAGCAGGCGAAGAGGCAGAAGGCTCTAAGACAAAGTCCCTTAAGAGCCACCTAGGCCGCAGAAAAAAAGCGTTTTTTTGAGCAAATTGATGGTTTATCGAGTCCCTGGACCCAACTTGTGTGTGTTGAGGGCCTCTATGACCGTCAATGATAGTAGGTCCCGCGGACCGGAGAAAGTCGCTTTAGCGGCAGAGTAGGGGATATAAGACCACTCCTGATGGCGATACGCGCGGAAAGTGCTGGCCGGGAGTGTCTTAAGGTCCCTAAAAAAGGGTGTGTTTTTAGCGGGTCAACAGAACATCGCCACTCCCGCATAACCTTGTAGTACGGGCTACAGGGTACCTAAAGGCAGGTTTTCACATCCTACGCAAAAAAAAAAAAAAAATTCAATAAAAATTATCCGGTATAATCTATCGCAGATTAGATCGGTAAAATAACAATAAAACTCCGTCTCCTATACAATATAAGTTACGGACGAACCGCTACAAAATATTGCCGCCGTCATTCACTGTGATGTTAAATGAAATCGGCCATATAAACGTATGGTCGATTCGCGGATACGCACATAAAAAATTAATTATCAGGTAGAAAAAATATTAATTAATCTTTATGCCACGTTAATTACGCGTTTCAGTCCGGTAAAATAGTTTTTCTGAGCGCGTAATTTCATGTGCGTGGTGAAATTATCTGGAGAACAGTTAAACGAATGCGGGTATTCACCTAGCATAGAGTCTGTTCGCCAGTGACGTAGCACAGGGAAGGCCCATGCGACAATCTACGTCATGACACGGCGCGGGAGATTTAAAATTGCTTCGAACACGTTCCTATGGTCATCAGTGCTCTAACAATCTCTCTCGAATCCCCTGATCATTCGTGTTGGACCACGACGATGATCAGGAAACTCGTCACGGATTTATTAATGCTAAATCTTCAGAACGTTCTCCAGGTAACATTCTTGAAGGACCAAGTCTATGGTAACTGGAGGAGTCTATTTTACTATATTGCTCCGACTCGTGGGCCGGTATTTTCTGGACTGAAGGATCAGTCCCAGAAATCCAGCACCCACCAATAGTTAATTTCTGAAGGACCAGAACCTTAACTATTCGTTGAGTCGGAGAGCTATAGCCCGAGGTGGACCTCGTTGCGCTCCCGGCGCTCGACTACTTGAAATGCGATCAAGTCGGTTGATATATTGACTCGGCTCGCAGTAGAGCTGCGAGTTCGTACTACTTGGCGCTGTCCGCGCTGCATCATGCTTTCCACGCCATCTTCCGTCGATGCGTGTGTCAGGTTGCGCGGTTGACCATCAAATACTTCTGCTGGCCACGTTTTGACAGTTCCAAAATAAGACGAGAGTGAAACTTAACCTCAAAGTTAAGTTTAATTTATTTTACTATTAAAAAAAATATCCGAATCTAATGCAAGCGTTAAAAATAAGACACAATGGTACAACTAAAGAGAATTTACAGGATTTAAGAAAAATTGGTGGAATACCATCCAGCCCAAAACCCTTATGTTTACTCAATTTAGCTAATTTGCTCAATATAGTTAATTCATAAATGTTAGAAAAATTTAAATCAATTTAAATCAATTATATCAAGTATAATAAATTATTATAAACACATTATCCAACACTGACATTTACACTTTATTATTTATACACCTGTGCTAGATATATTTCGTGCACTAGACTCATGCTGTATACAACACGTTGCTACAAGAATGAGTAAACTTTCCATCGAATTCCAAACCATCATATTCATGAATTTACCGAAGAAATCTTGATATTTTTTCGAAAATCATAATTTTACTACAAGAAAAAGCAGTTCTTAAACTGCAATAGTTAATAATGCTGACAATGCTGTGCTTACAAGGATCCGAAATTGAATAAAAGGTGTTCAGCGACTAACGGCCAAATACATGCATTTTAATAGGAAAAAAGGTTTATTTTTAACCTACAATCTAAATCGACTTTACAACATTAAAAATATTTGCCAGACAATAGAAGACTTTATATTGACTACTTAAAAATTTGACGATTTTGTATTGTAATATTAATGTAATATGCAAATGTTATACTTTTAATTACCTTTAACTCAACTGTGACACTTATAATGAATTTAACCTAAAATCTAAGTCGACTTTTTTAGAGAAGAAAAATAATTTCCAGACAATAAGAGACTTTATAGAAGAATTCTTGATTTTTCTCCAAAACCATGATTTTCTCTCGGAAATCTTGATTTTTTCTCAGAAATCTTAAATTTTCTTGAAAATCATGATTTCTTTTTAGAAATGATGAATTATCTTGGAAACTGTGTCACTATTATATACACATTATCCAACAGTGACAGTTACACTTTATTATTTATACAAATACATGCATTTTAATAGGAAAAAAGGTTCATTTTCAACATAAAATCTAAATCGACTTTTTTTGACAAGAAAAATGATTTGCAGACAATAAGAAACATTAAATAAAAATTCTTGATTTTTCTCCAAAATCATGATTTTTTTTCGGAAATCATGATTTTTTCTAAGAATCAGAGGGCGACGCAGACGCATATTAAATTTACATAAATATATATATACACTAATGCTGTCATATTAAAAAGATTCTTATCTTTCATTTTTTTCAAATTAAAAATCATGAAATAAATCAATTAAAAGATTTTTATACATGATAATGATTTTATTCATCATCATGTCTGAACTGTATGAAAGGGAAAAAAAATTATAATATAGTTGATAAGGGTAGCGGTAGCTGCCGAAACGTCGTTATAAAATATTTTAAATTTTAAATGAAATGTAGAATTAATGGCCTAAAACTTGTTTTTTATAAAAGTATAACATTTGCATATTAAATTAATATTACAATACAAAATCGACAATTTTTTAAACCGTCAATATAAAGTTTTCTATTGTCTGGCAAATATTTTAAATGTTGTAAAGTCGATTTAGATTGTAGGTTGAAAATGATCCTTTTTTTCTAGTAAAATGCTTTTTCTTGTAGTAAAATTATGATTTCCGAAAAAAGATTCTGATATGATTGTTTAGAATTCACAGGCTTTAACTCGTCCTCGACCTCTGAAGGTCATCTTTCAAGAACTACAATACCCGCAGCCAATGCAATGGCGAGTCAGGACTTAAAATCATCTACCGGCGAGGGACACCAATGTTCATGAAAACGACTCCAGGAAATCTATCAACATAATAATATCAAAATGTACTTCAGGAAATTATAATTTAAAAATATTCTATCAGAATGTTCGAATTCAGAAAAACAGAAATCTTGAATTTTCTTGAAAATCATGATTTCTTTTTAGAAATTATGAATTATCTTGGGAACTGTGTCACTATTATATACACATTATCCAACAGTGACAGTTACACTTTATTACTTATACAAATACATGCATTTTAATCGGAACTTAAGGTTCATTTCCAACCTACAATCTAAATCGACTTTACAACATTACAAAAATATTTGCCAGACAATAGAAGACTTTATATTGACGATTTACAAATTTAACGATTTTGTATTGTAATATTAATGTAATATGCAAATGTTATACTTTTAATTACCTTTGATTCAACTGTGACACTGATAATGAATTCAACCTAAATCCTAAATCGACTTTTCTCGACAAGACAAATAATTTCCAGACAATAATATACAACATGTTGCTACAAGAATGAGTAACCTTTCTTTCGAATTCCAAACATTCATATTCATGAATTTACCGAAGAAATCTTTTTTTTTTTCGAAAATCATAATTTTACTACAGGAAAATGCAGTTCTTTAACTGCGACAGTTGATAATCTTATTTAACTGTGACACTTTATATTGACGATATACAAATTTGACGCTTCCGTATCGTAATATTAATGTAATACTTTTAATTACTCTTGATTCAACAGTGACACTTAAAATGAATTTAACCTAAAATCTAAATTGACTTTTTTCGACAAGAAAAATGATTTCCATACAATAAGAGACATTCAATAAAAAATCTTGATTTTTCTCCAAAATCATTATTTGTTCACGGAAATCATGATTTTTTCTCGAAAATCTTGATTTTTTCTCGGAAATCTTGATTTTTTATTAGAAATCTTGAATTTTCCCGATAATCATGATTTCTTTTTATAAATTCTGATTCATCTTAGCACTATTATTTATTTATTTATTTATTTATATCAATAAACGGGGAAACCCCTTTAATACATGAAAAAATAATATATACATTTGTACTTAAAAATTCCAAAACGACCTGACATGATAGAAAAATGCGCAGAAAACTGCGAATCCAGCAGCAATGTCGTGGAAGGAGGTCAAAAAACATCGCTCAAAGAATTGCGTAATTGGTGTTTGAATAAGGAAAAGGATTCATTAAAAAAATCAATTATCTGGTGTCTGTTGGCCTCCCTACACATACGCGACACTGGACAATTCTCGCCATAATTTGTTCGGTGAAAAGGTACCTTAAAGATGGTGAACCCTCTAGTGAGCATCACAGAGTCCGATAAAGTAACTTGAGATGAAATTTCAGAACAATCAATAGACCCATTTGGAATAAGATATAAAAATTTGAGTTCTGAAAAAATATGCCTGTAATGCAGTGAGGGGATTTTTAATTGAGTGCGTAAGTCCGAGTAATCATGAGAAAATCTATCGTATGGTAAATCTAGTTGATATGCAGCAAATCTTAAAAATCTATTCTGAACTCTTTCGATTCTAATTCTGTAATTTTCGTAATAAGGAGTCCAGATGACGGAAGCAAATTCTAGATGTGGTCTGATTAATGCAAAATACAGAAATTTTAAAACCAGAGGGTTATGAAAGTTAGAAGAAGCTCTGATTACCATGCCTAAGACTCTCAATGATTTATTTATTATGAATGATAAGTGGTCACAGTATGTTAAAGCAGAATCAAATATAACACCTAAATCTCGCACAGTATAAACTCTCGGTAATAGATTAGATTCGATATTATAAAAAAAGTTAATGGTCTTATTTTTTTTGTAAATGTAATTACAAAACACTTCGTAATATTAATCGGCAAATAATTTAAAATAGACCACGACAGTAACCCCTCAAGGTCACCCTGCAATTTAGAGGCATCTAGTGAAGACTCAATTTTTTTAAACAATTTTAAATCATCAGCGTAACAAAGAAATTTACTATTTATAATGTGACTCTTAACATCATTTATGAAAATCATAAAAAGAAGGGGACCAATATGGAAGCCCTGAGGGACTCCAGAAGTTACAATTATCATGTTTGATAGATGACCATTGCATCTAACATATTGTTTTCTGTTACTTAAATAATGAGTAAACCAAGATAAAGCACTCCCATTAATACCATAAGCTTTTAATTTATGCAGTAATATACCGTGATCCACTTTGTCAAAAGCCTTAGAAAAATCGATGTATATTGAGTCAACTTGTCAACCCCTCTCTAAATTATTAGCTATGTATTGTGCGTATATGCAAAAATTTTTTACGACCGAACGACCACGTCTAAAACCATGATGCTCTTCAATAAAGAATTTCTTGAAGGCATCATACAATCTATCATTAATAATTCCCTCAAAAACTTTCGGAATAGAATCAAGTAAACTGATAGGTCTGTAATTCATGACATTTGAGGGATCACCAACCTTATGGATCGGAACAATTATACCATTTTTTCAACAGCTAGGAAAATATCCGAATCTAATGCAAGCGTTAAAAATAAGACATAATGGTACAACTAAAGAGAATCTACAGGATTTAAGAAAAATTGGTGGAATACCATCCAACCCAGCACCCTTATGTTTACTCAATTTAGCTAATTTGCTCAATATAGTTAATTCATAAATGTTAGAAAAATTTAAATCAATTTAAATCAATTATATCAAGTATAATAAATTATTATAAACACATTATCCAACACTGACATTTACACTTTATTATTTATACACCTGTGCTAGATATATCTCGTGCACTAGACTCATGCTGTATACAACACGTTGCTACAAGAATGAGTAAACTTTCCATCGAATTCCAAACCATCATATTCATGAATTTACCGAAGAAATCTTAATCTTTTTTCGAAAATCATAATTTTACTACAAGAAAAAGCAGTTCTTAAACTGCGACAGTTTATTTAAAAATTATCAATACCCAACACTTAGGACACAATAAATAAAATATCTCTTAACCACCAAATAAATTCGTCAGTGACGAAAGGCTTCGTCACAGATGTTTAGAAAAAATGTTCGGGTGTGTGTGTGTATGTGTGATAACATTACGTTTGGTCCAATATCTCAGAAAACAGCTTTATTTAAGTTCAACTTTTTTTTTACTAAATTACGGGTCTCTCAGGGGGACAAATTATGCCATATGTTTGAATCCGTACGATCATTTCCAGATATATTTTAGATACATTTCAAAATTTTGAAAAAATCGTTTTTTGGCAAAATTATTTAAACTTTTTTAAGAAAGTTAAAATGTAAGTCTTTGATTCAATTTACTTTTTAAAAACGCATCGATTGAGCTTTTAGCGAACTATATGGTACAATTTCATCCGAAGTTATTAAATTTCAAAATTTAACAATTTTAAAAATCCAGGTTTTTAATATTATTTTTTAAATATTTTTTTGCAAATGTTATGATATTTTTGTTAACTTGTAGGTTATTAAAAAAAACATCGATTGAGCTATTTGCAAACCCTCTAGCGCAATTTCGTATGGAGTTATCAAGCTTTTAAGAATGAAAATCGTAATAATAAATTTTTGCTTCCTCATAGAGGAAGTATTGTTTTACCCTCAAATCCAAGATTGCAATTTTTTGACATTTTAAATCAGAATTTCACCCCAGGATGTCAAGAATTATGTTTAGAAAAGAGGTCCGGGTGTGTGTCTGTACGTGTGTGTGTTAACATTACGTTTCGCCCAATATCTCGAGAACCGTTTTAGATAGGATCAACTTTTTTTTTACTAAATAACAGGTCTCTCAGGGGGACACATTATGCCATATGTTTGAATCCGATCGATCAGTTCCGGATATATTTTAGTTAAATTTAAAAATTTTTAAGGGGGGCGGGGTAAGGTTAATTCGTGCAAAAAAGGCACTTTTTTGTGAATTTTTTCTGATGATACAGTTAAAATCAGTTTATTAAAACTTATTGGACATTAATGTACAACATTTGACATTGATTAAAATAATAATTTTCGAAAAAAAAAAGGATAATTAATTATTTTTACAATTTTTAGTTATTTTTGTTATTTTTCTATATTTTACCAACTTTTTAATTATTTATTTAAGGACTTAATAATTCCAGGACATGGTTAGGACTTGATAATTTTAGGACTTAGTTAGGACTCAACATTTGCCCCTCATAACTAGGTGCAAAATCATCTGAAATGAAAAAACCAAAGATTTTTCGTTAGAAGATCGATTTCCCCAGGTAATGTCGAGGGGGATTTTCGAAATTTTAATTTTTTGATTTTTGGGAACACTTTGAAGTGAAAAACGTGATTTTTACCCAAAAAATCGGCTTATTTTTTATTGTAAAAAAAAGAAAAGAAAAAAAATTAAGAAAAGGGCTTCGTCACTACCTTGTAAATTTTATACAGAAATAGTGTTCCAAATTTCAAAAGGATCGGTTGAGTAGTTTTGGAGTTACGAGGGGCACCGACTTTAAAAATGTTACTTTTGGGAAAAACGCTTTAAAGTTTTGAACACTAAAGACGTTCATAAGCGGGTTTTATCGGCTTACCTCAAACTAAATCATTGATTCTAGGTTTATAATGTATGTTTCCATCATCCATGATGTCTAAAGTATTTTTTACTCCTGTTTTAAGGTATTATATAAAAATCGAATCAGCTGCCAGATAACAATAGCGTGCTCGGACCGGACAGATATGAAAATCAGGCAGGTCTGAAAATACCCATAACGTCGTCAATTTTTCTCCGATCGACTTGAAATTTTGAAACAATATTGTTGAAATATTATACATTCAGATAAAAAAAAACGAAAAAAAAATTTAAAACTCTACCCCCCCCCCCCCTTAAAAAAATCGTTTTTTGGCAGAAGTATTCAAAATTTTTTAAGAATGTTAAAAAGTAAGCTTTTAATTCAATTAACTTTTTAAAAACGCATCGATTAAGCAATTAGCGAAACGTATGGTAGAAATTCATCAAAAGTTATTAAAATTTTAAAAATCCACTTTCGTATAGAGTTATCAAGCTTTTGAGAATGAAAATCGTAATAATAAATTTTTGCTTTCACATAGAGGAAGTTGAAATGGTATTCAATGGTCAAGACCATTTCAAGTAATTTTACCGTAGAAATAAATATAAATTAATAAATAAAATAAATAAAAATAAAGAATTTAATGAGAAATAAATAATGAAATGTGAATATAGAAATAAAAAAGTATTGCGTGCGATGGGGATCGGTCTCTCGACGTGTGGGTTTGTGGTCGTTGCTCTTGGCCGCTCAGCCATGAGAGGTTGAATGGGCCGATTTTAGAGAAAAATAAACAGAAAAATTAGCAAATGTAGAGAAATTAAGAATTTAAATAAAATAAATAATTAAGTTATGAAAATAAAAATAAGATATTTTAGTAAAATTAGTAAATAGAAAGAAATATAAGAATAATTTAAATTAGTTTAAGTCTAAATAATAAGAGTTTCGTCTAAATTATTAGAAAATTAATAATAAATTAGAAAATAAGTTGTTTTTAATAAAATAAAAATTATAAAATCCAAAAAAATAACTAGTTAAATAAGAATTGTGAAAATTTAACAATAAACAATAAATATTAATTTGTTTATTAAAAAATAGTTAATTAAGACAAGAAATATTGTTTGAATTTTAATAAAAATACAGTCAAATGATGGGAAATAAAATAAAGTAAAATAATATAAAATTAGAAATTTAATAAGTTAATTATTCTTTGAGAAAATAAATAAATAAGTAAAAATTCGTTGCAGAATGTTCTAGAATGTTCTAGAAGCTTTTAAAATTGTTTACTTTCCGGTTTCATTTTGGAGGGAAGAATAATTATTGGTAAAAGGGATTGTCCAAAATAAATAAGAGCAAATTAAAGTAATAGAAACAGTTTGCGCCAAAAATATCTTAGACGCGGGAGTTATTTGACTTTTAGCATTTCCGGGGTCAATAGTATATAAACAGGCGATTTTACAAGGGGGGTCTCTCTTCCTCTTCTGATATTATCTGAAGGTGAGGTGCTGCCGAAAAATATTTCGATAAGAAATATTTTTCAAATTACGAAGAAATTACTATTCAAACATTCAAACATTCAACGTAGTTCAAACATACATTATTGGATCTCACTGTCTCTTGACAATGTGTATCTTTTATATTTATTAAATATTAATTTCGATTAATATTTAAGAAAGACACAAATTAAATATCCCCTGTTTTGGAGCTTTGTATGTTCTTAGTTAACATACCGGGTAACCATCCAGGATTGTTTAATTTTAAAAGATTCCTTGTTGAATGATATAGTTTCAATAAACAATTTAACAAAAAGTGGAGTGTTGTGGGGAATGGCCGAGCCATGCTCATGACATGTACCAAAAGTTTGTTAAATTAATGATTCCCAGTCCTCCGTGTAATGTTAGGATTTGCTGTAGGTTTGGCGACAACCAACATTCTGAGCTAAAATAATAAAATTTAGGTTGTCAATAAACCATATAAAAAATATATATATATAAAGAAAATAGCATAGGGCATAGAATTATCCCCAAAATTAGGGTCTGTAGGTAGGATTGAATTTAAAAAAAAATATAGAAATTTGAGATTGAAAATAAGAAATCAATTAATGGTAATAATTTGTTTTAGATTTGAAAAAAATATAGATTGCTTTGAGTAACTTCTGTTTGTCTGGCTTATCAGTATTTTTATTTTGATAAAGTAAGTTAAATATAAATAGATACAGTTTAAAATTGTTTGTTTTGTTTCCTAAAAGATATTTAAATTCTCTAATTTAAAATAAAATAAAAATTTCTGATTTCTTAAATTATTAATTTAGAATAAATATTTAAAGTAATTAATTATTCAAAATTTATTATTTATTTTAAAGATTTATAATTAAAATTTTTATAATTTATTAAAATTATTTTTTTTATTTGTTTAATTAAATGTTGATTGTTCAGGTGAGTTGAGGAATCTGTGATGAAGCTTGATATACATTTATAAATATTAATAAAATCAAATCTGAGATTCCTAATAAAATCAATTTATTTGAACGATAAAAGAAATTGTGAGAATTAGAAATATTAAAATCAGAATAAAATTAAAATAAAATTTGAGAAATCAGAATAAAAGAAAACAGGTGGCTAATTTCACGTGTAATTTCTTATCTAATTTATGGATTTAAATGTCCATTATTTGAACTTATGTCCTTTTCTCTCTAAGATGCCTTGTCTTTCTTCTGTTTAAGTACAGATTGCCGATTCCCCGGTTAAGGAAAATAAGAGAGAGAACGATATATGCTTCAACTGGTACCCCTGGTGGGGTTTTTACAGTTGTTCCATTTGGTTTAAAAACAAGTACTAGCGCACTTGTAAGAGCTTTAGATTTTGTATTATGCGGATTAGGTCAATTTGTAATCACTTTTATCGACGATATGCTTTGTACATCGGAAAACATCGAGCAACATCTGATTCACTTAGAAAAATTATTTCAAAGGTTAGAAGAAAATAACATGACGATTAATTTTGAAAAATCACATTTTTTTCGACCGGAAGTAAAATTTCTGGGGCATATTTTAACGGAAGGCGGAATAAAACCGGATCCGGAGAAAATAAAAGTAATTAAAGAATTTCCAAGGCCGCGTAATTTAAAAGAGCTTCGTGGATTTTTGGGACTGATAGATTTTTATACCAAATTTACGAAAAGTCATGCGCAGGAAACGGTTCCACTTTTAGAATTATTAAAAGGTGGTAAACGATGGGAGTGGAATAAAGAAAAACAAGATGCTTTTACTCGGATTAAAGAATTATTTTGTGAATTCGTGATTTTAAGTTTTCCAGATCTTGATAAAATGTTTTATTTACAAGCAGACGCGAGTGATGTAGCGATAGGATCGGTTCTCTATCAGTTAGACGAAGATGGAGGTCAACTTCCGATTTCTTTCGCGAGTAGAACGCTTAAAGGGGCAGAATTAACATTTTTTACAACAGAAAAAGAACTTCTCGCGATTGTATGGAGTCTAAATAAATTTAGATCGTATATTCTGGGTGGAAAATTAACAATAATGACGGACCATATGGCGTTGTCATTTTTGAAAACATGTAGATTATTGAGTGGAAGATTATCTAGATGGGTCTTGGCAATTCAGGACTATGATTTTTCCATGAAGCACGTGGAAGGAAAAAATAACATAGTCGCTGATACGTTAAGTAGAATTCCATTTAGTGATGAATCAGGTTCAATACAAGATAGTAATGAAGGGAAAATTTTTCTTTATAATCTTGCGAAAAGGCCGTCTTCGGAATTACGTAAAATATTTAAAAATTACGAAGCAGAACAAATGAAAGACGCGATTCTTAGACAGAAAATAAAAGACGTGAATGAAGGAAAAACAAAGAGATATACAATAAACGATGGATTATTATATTTTCTTTCTGGTGATGATAGAAAGCTTTGTTTAACAAAAGACACTATAAATCATGTTATTGATGAGACTCATGAGATGTATGCTCATATTGGTGCTCAAAGAGTGTTTAGGAGGTTGAATGAATATTTTTATCATCCACACTTTGCGAAAGTAGTTAGGCATAGAATTTCGAGTTGTGATTCTTGTCAGAAGAATAAAATTTCGAATCAAACTAATTTTTCGGAAATGAGAAATTATACTCCGGAAAAACCAGGCGAAATTTTATCAATTGATTTTTATGGTCCGTTACCAACTTCAAAAGGCGGATTTAAATATATTTTGTCTACTGTAGATGCGTTTAGTAAATTTGTAAGATTATACCCGATAAGAAAAATGACAACAAAAGCCGTTATTAATAAAATTTTTAATCTATATATTCCGCAGTATGGAAAACCATCTAAAATTATTACAGATCACGGAACACAATTTACATCAGAAATTTGGAAAGAAAAGCTACGAGAAGAAAATATTCAAGCCGTTTTTTCTTCAATTCGTCATCCGCAGGGAAACATCGTGGAAAGAATTCATCGAGAATTATCAAGATTTTTTCGGTCGTTAATTATCAAGAAACATAATTCATGGTGGAGCTGGGTAAATATTATTGAAAATTGTATGAATGAGACTCATCATGAAACGACAGAATTTACTCCTATTGAAATCCAATTGAACAAAAAGCCAAAAAGAATGTGGGAAAATTGGCTAGATTTACCGCCTAAACCAAATGAATTAAATTATGAAAGAAAAATGGAATTAGTGAAAAACAATATAAGTAGAAAAGGAGAAAGAAGAGCGGAAAAGTTCAATATTTCGCACAAATTAAGTGAATTTCAAGTTGGAGATAAAATTCTGATTAAACTATTAAACAGATCAGAAAAAGAAAACAAAATTTTAGCAAAATTTCTACAGGTCTACGAAGGACCATATGAAATCAAAAAGATTATCAACAAGGGGACTTTCATCGTGTGGGACCCTGGTAAACAAGAAGAAAAGGGTCAATTTCACTCACAGGACATTAAAAAATATATTCAAAGACAATGAAGTGAGGTGAATTATTTTTTTTAGTGAAGTGAAATATAAAAATAAATTAATAAAAAAATTTTATAATGTGAAAGTGAAAATTATCAATAGTGATTAAATTAATTAACTAAAAAATAATGTAAGCTGATTGATAAAATTAAAACAATTTATAAATTATTTATATAATTGATTATATATTAATTATTATATAATTAATTATTGTATAATTATATATTAATAATTAATTTTTTTTTTTTTTTAAGTGATCAGTAAATCAATAATTGAAGAAGAGAATCTAGCATAGAAAAAGTGATAGAGACACTAATAATCAGAGTTAGATAAAAAAATGTTAATTTTATATTTAGTAATAGTTGATAATGTTATTTAAAAAAAAATAAAATAAAATAAAATAAAATAAATAAATTAAAAAAAAAAAAAACTGTTTATTGTTAAAATAGATTATAAGAATAAGTTAAAACTAAGTTTATAGAAACAATATAAGAGATTTAAGATAAGAACAAGGGAAATGGAATTTTCTTCATAATTTAATGATAATTATAAAATCTTATGTTGAATTATAGATTTTAAGTATTAAAGGTATTTAAAATGGCTTTATAAATTTTTTTTTTTTAAGAAAATTGAGTTTGAAATTCACGAAAGGAGGAAGAAGGTTTTAAAAAAAATGATATATTTTATACATCATTATATAAATAAATGATTTTTTTTAAGTTTAAAAAAAATGCATTTATTTAGGGGGGGCATTGTAAGGGTATTATTTAAATTTTTCTTTTTCTTTTCTTTAGAAGTCAATAAGATTTTTTCTAGAATAAAGCGCGAAATTCAAATTTATTTATTTTTCTTCTTGTAAATGTGCTCATTTTTAATTAAAAATTTTCACATTTAGGGGGGGCATTGAAATGGTATTCAATGGTCAAGACCATTTCAAGTAATTTTACCGTAGAAATAAATATAAATTAATAAATAAAATAAATAAAAATAAAGAATTTAATGAGAAATAAATAATGAAATGTGAATATAGAAATAAAAAAGTATTGCGTGCGATGGGGATCGGTCTCTCGACGTGTGGGTTTGTGGTCGTTGCTCTTGGCCGCTCAGCCATGAGAGGTTGAATGGGCCGATTTTAGAGAAAAATAAACAGAAAAATTAGCAAATGTAGAGAAATTAAGAATTTAAATAAAATAAATAATTAAGTTATGAAAATAAAAATAAGATATTTTAGTAAAATTAGTAAATAGAAAGAAATATAAGAATAATTTAAATTAGTTTAAGTCTAAATAATAAGAGTTTCGTCTAAATTATTAGAAAATTAATAATAAATTAGAAAATAAGTTGTTTTTAATAAAATAAAAATTATAAAATCCAAAAAAATAACTAGTTAAATAAGAATTGTGAAAATTTAACAATAAACAATAAATATTAATTTGTTTATTAAAAAATAGTTAATTAAGACAAGAAATATTGTTTGAATTTTAATAAAAATACAGTCAAATGATGGGAAATAAAATAAAGTAAAATAATATAAAATTAGAAATTTAATAAGTTAATTATTCTTTGAGAAAATAAATAAATAAGTAAAAATTCGTTGCAGAATGTTCTAGAATGTTCTAGAAGCTTTTAAAATTGTTTACTTTCCGGTTTCATTTTGGAGGGAAGAATAATTATTGGTAAAAGGGATTGTCCAAAATAAATAAGAGCAAATTAAAGTAATAGAAACAGTTTGCGCCAAAAATATCTTAGACGCGGGAGTTATTTGACTTTTAGCATTTCCGGGGTCAATAGTATATAAACAGGCGATTTTACAAGGGGGGTCTCTCTTCCTCTTCTGATATTATCTGAAGGTGAGGTGCTGCCGAAAAATATTTCGATAAGAAATATTTTTCAAATTACGAAGAAATTACTATTCAAACATTCAAACATTCAACGTAGTTCAAACATACATTATTGGATCTCACTGTCTCTTGACAATGTGTATCTTTTATATTTATTAAATATTAATTTCGATTAATATTTAAGAAAGACACAAATTAAATATCCCCTGTTTTGGAGCTTTGTATGTTCTTAGTTAACATACCGGGTAACCATCCAGGATTGTTTAATTTTAAAAGATTCCTTGTTGAATGATATAGTTTCAATAAACAATTTAACAAAAAGTGGAGTGTTGTGGGGAATGGCCGAGCCATGCTCATGACATGTACCAAAAGTTTGTTAAATTAATGATTCCCAGTCCTCCGTGTAATGTTAGGATTTGCTGTAGGTTTGGCGACAACCAACATTCTGAGCTAAAATAATAAAATTTAGGTTGTCAATAAACCATATAAAAAATATATATATATAAAGAAAATAGCATAGGGCATAGAATTATCCCCAAAATTAGGGTCTGTAGGTAGGATTGAATTTAAAAAAAAATATAGAAATTTGAGATTGAAAATAAGAAATCAATTAATGGTAATAATTTGTTTTAGATTTGAAAAAAATATAGATTGCTTTGAGTAACTTCTGTTTGTCTGGCTTATCAGTATTTTTATTTTGATAAAGTAAGTTAAATATAAATAGATACAGTTTAAAATTGTTTGTTTTGTTTCCTAAAAGATATTTAAATTCTCTAATTTAAAATAAAATAAAAATTTCTGATTTCTTAAATTATTAATTTAGAATAAATATTTAAAGTAATTAATTATTCAAAATTTATTATTTATTTTAAAGATTTATAATTAAAATTTTTATAATTTATTAAAATTATTTTTTTTATTTGTTTAATTAAATGTTGATTGTTCAGGTGAGTTGAGGAATCTGTGATGAAGCTTGATATACATTTATAAATATTAATAAAATCAAATCTGAGATTCCTAATAAAATCAATTTATTTGAACGATAAAAGAAATTGTGAGAATTAGAAATATTAAAATCAGAATAAAATTAAAATAAAATTTGAGAAATCAGAATAAAAGAAAACAGGTGGCTAATTTCACGTGTAATTTCTTATCTAATTTATGGATTTAAATGTCCATTATTTGAACTTATGTCCTTTTCTCTCTAAGATGCCTTGTCTTTCTTCTGTTTAAGTACAGATTGCCGATTCCCCGGTTAAGGAAAATAAGAGAGAGAACGATATATGCTTCAAAGTATTGCTTAACCCTTAAATATTAGATTGCAATTTTGTAACATTTCTCGACAGAATTCGACCCCAGGATGTCAAAAATGATGTTTAGAAAAAATGTCCGGGTGTGTGTGTGTGTGTTAACATTACGTTTGGCCCAATATGTCGAGAACCGTTTTAGATAGGATCAACTTTTTTTAACTAAATAATGGGTCTCTCGGGGGGACACATTATGCTATATGTTTGAGTCCGATCGATCAGTTCTAGCTATATTTTTTTTAGATTTTAAAATTTTGAAAAATTCGTTTTTTGGCAAAATTATTAAAAATCTTCTGAGAAAGTTAAAATGTAAGCTTTTAGTTCAATTAACTTTTAAAAACGCATCGATTGAGCTATTAGCGAACTGTATGGTACAATTTCATGCAAAGTTATTAAAATTTCAAATTTTTTAATTTAAAAAATTTAGGTTTTTAATATTATTTTTTAAAATATTTTGTTGCAAATGTGAAGATATTTTCGTATGCTTGTAGGTGATTAAATAATACATTGATTGAGCCACTTGCGAACTCTCTAGCGCAATTTCGTATGGAGTTATTAAGCTTTAAAGAATGAAAATCGTAATAATAAATTTTTGCTTCCTTATAGAGGAAATATTGTTTTACCCTCAAATCCTCGATAGCAATTTTTTTTGATATTTTTCGACATAATTCGACCCCAGGATGTCAAAATGATTGATGATTTTTTGATAATTTTGGACGGAAATAGCTGACTAACAAACTTAACCTGTATTTTTGTACCTAAAAGAAGTGTACTAAAGATGAAGTTGATTCGACAATCTTTATTCAAGTTATCCAATTTCAAATTTTTGATACAGACAGATAGATATACAGACAGACAGACATCTTCGTAAAACCCATTTTTTCGGAATCAGGAGGTCTCATAACGTCGAGAAATGTGGGTTTTAGCAAAAGTTTAAAATTGCACAAATTTAAGACCTTATCATTTAGGATGAGAACGTAAAAATAAAAACTCTCAAAATTTACAAAATTTTCTTGAAAAGTCAATATTTTTTATGCATTTTTACTAGGGGTGATGAATTAAAGTAAATAGGAAGAAAAAACCGGAAAATTATTCACTTTTTTGAAAAATACTTGTGTTTCTGTAAAGAATTTACCCACTTTCAGTTCACTTTTTTCCATGTGTAAAGTGTATTGTGACGTGACATTTTGACACGTCACACCGAGTATGATTTCATGTAATTTTGGATTAAAATTCCGTACATTTTTTTTTATAAAACCCCCGGTTCAGGTAGAAAGCTCTAGCGTCGAGTTCTGCTCCACAAATCGCCTTCGAAAAATTTATGTTTATTTCTTTTTATTTCATATTATTGCCGTGATTTGTTTCTTTTTTTTATGCTTCTCGAGCGTTCTGGACGATAAAATAAAAACATCGTTGGACCTGGCCACGAAGAGAAAAGGACCGATAGGAGGGATTCTCCAACAAAATACTTTAAGCCTTGTCATTCAGCAATCCAGAGATTCTTCATAATTCGCTCGACTAAAATTAGTATTAATCGAGGATAGGACCAGGTTCTGGATTACGCCTTCCGAGATGGTTTATTTTGATGTCACTTTTGAGGGATCGTCGCCGAGGAGTGTTTCGTCGAGATCCCGAGTTTGCTTTTGGGAGGCCGCTGCCGAGATGTTTCTCGCCAGGGTCTCATTCTGGAATTTTGTTGCTGAAATTTGGATACTTCGCCACCGAGTTTGGAGGTTGGAAGAAAATTTCAGAGAAAAGGGTACCGAAGCTAGGTCCAGTCTCCGCATCGAGATTTCGGTTCCCGT
Organism: Ganaspis brasiliensis; assembly: GCA_037103525.1. Lineage (NCBI taxonomy): Eukaryota > Metazoa > Arthropoda > Insecta > Hymenoptera > Figitidae > Ganaspis > Ganaspis brasiliensis. The sequence goes on along the minus strand of JAZKLR010000629.1, from coordinate 744,345 downwards.
ATCATGGATCTTCAATTTTTGTATCGTAGCTGGAATCAGATTATTCAAGTTCCGTATTAATCTGAGAAAACGGCTAGGAAATATTCTGGAAATTACCTTACGGGTATTGGACGAGATTGTGGTTCGTTTAGCCCGCTAGGGTAAAAAGAATTTTAAATTTAAGAACGAGTCGATGACTGCGAGTTTTTAAATACTAAGAAGAATCGGAAAAGAGAAATAGACAGGCTAAAAGTATCGTCAACTAGTCCCTCACTATCGTAAGAACCAGAGGAACCCCAGGCCAACTCACCGAAATCGACGAGGAAGAAAGAAAAAGAAGTCTCGTTAGCGTTCGTATATAATAGCGTAATTTATTGTTCTGATATTTTTAAGTAGTTTCTAATTGCTTTTTTTATGCCGTAAGACGAAATCTTATTGTTTTGGAATTAAGAGAATTTTGTGAAAATTCAGATTTTTGAATTTGAATTAGAATTCCCGCCGTGGCGCTGCGCGACTTTGTTAAGCGCGCGCCATCATAGTAGGTTAGGTTAGAAAGAAGCGCGGACCGGCGAAGAGACCACGAGGCTTTCCGTACATCGAGATTTTTGCGTTGCGACGAGTAAGAGACCTCGAGGAGGATCAATTTTGTGCAGAGTTTGCGGCTTTGAACCGGTGCAGAAGGAGAGGCTTGGCCAGACCCGGATCATACTATTCAACGTTTTTAAGTAAGTCGATTACTCTATATCTGAGCAACGGAGTCAGCACATTACTCTTTGTGTATTTTTCTTTGTATATTTATTGTAAAATTTAGTGAAAAGTAATAGTATTATCGAGAAAATGTGCCCACTTCTAGTAAATCAAAATGTCTCCGCTTCTCAGCCTCTTTTTCTCGCGAACAGTGACCGCATTTTTCAAAGTTCGCGACTCGTTGAACGTATTTAATTTTTCAAACAAAAATACTATAGTGAAATGTAAAATTTTATTTAATTCGCGTCACCGAGAATTTTGCCGTATAACTTTTAACAAATTTGAGTTAAGTCGACGAGAAAAGAAAAATGCGGATCACTTGCTATATTGTCGTGGACTGAAGTGTAAATTCTCTAAAGATGCCGTAAACTTGAAAATATTGTTATTCGATTAAATTTTATGTTAGTTCAATTTGCCGTGGTCTCGTCGCGTAATTTATCTTAATTAATTAAGCTGTGACTCTATTACTTTGATGCACGCGATTTAAGTGGAGCAGGCTATATATTAAATTGTATCTTTTCCTTTTTGCGTATCGTAAGCGGTTGATCCTAGATTTTTTTGTTGATAAACCTAATTATTCAGAAATAGCGTAGATGGAATTTGAATTCAGTGATTGAAGTCGAAACGAATTTATTGTGTATTATATATTTTTTTTTTATTCCATTGAGTTGTTCTGCATTTTCCTGAAATGTATTGATTATATGTATATTTTTTTTTTCTTTTTGAAATATAACGTAGCGAAATTAAAAACTTATGAAAATTAAATATTAAACTGTCCCTATTAGTGAAAATCCGAGAGTATGTCGCGGTATAAATTTCTTTTATATTGTAATTTTTATCTCTAATAGGGAAACCCTTACATTGTAGAGAATTAGCGTAGGAAGAGTTTTATAGAATAAATTTTCTTTTGAGATATTTTTATATATAACTATGGAATTCGGATTATTTGACACTCTCAACACGAACCTACCCCCACCCCTTTCTTGTTTTGTTCCCTGAGGAAGAAACTTGCTGAAGCTGGCCATGTTTAATTTTGACGATTTTATGAGGAATTTCCGACCTACTGATCTCTTCTAAAAATTCAAAGCATTTTGTTTAAATAAATAAAAAGGGAAAAAAATGAAATTTAAGAACTTGGATGTTGTTGGTAATTTTTAAAGTTTGTATTTTATGAAGTTTTGATGTTATGATAATTTCTTTTTGAAAGCCTATTTTTGTCGTTTTCGAAATAGGTATTTCTTAGTTAATTTTTGTTGTTGCTGCTGACGTGGTTCATCGGTGAGCCTGGCGCCCAACATTTTCGCGTATAACTTTCTCTGTTTAAATTTTCATTCACTCATTAAACATTAATGATTTGCTTTTGAATATTTTTTTTTTTTGCGGTAGAGATCAGTACCGAAGGTGGTCGCAAAATATTCTTGAATGGCACAAGAATGGCGATAAATTAAAAGTCGAAAGGGTAAGTGTAGAAACTGATTTTTTTTTTTTGAGCTCTTTTATCTTACCCCTATTAAGATTTTAATTTAATATCACAATGGCGCCCAACGTGGGGCATGCCATACCATTTTGTTGAGAGTGTTTTTACATTTTTTTTTATTATGAAATTAGATTTTTTTTGATTAATTAAAACTTGCGTTGAAGTTTAAATGTATTTTTGACTCACAGACAAATACTTTTCGAAAGAGAAAGAATTCGGAGTTTATTTTAAATATAATCCGCAATTAAGGATAATAACGATTTTATCTTTCCTGAAATTGACTAGATCTATCTATTGTGTTGTATGACAACACAAAATGATAAGTCGGAGAATAGCTCGAAAAATCGACTACATCTACCTCAATTAAGAGATTACACTTCAGTCCTTGTATTTTAATCTCTGTTGCCGTCAGAGTTTTGTTTATTGACAATTAATTATAAGTTATTAATACGTTCAGTATATAAACATGGTTAAAACTTTATAAACAAATTGATTCACTTGTATCTGAGATTTTTTTTTATGTTTCCGAAAAATTTTCTTTTGTGTTTACTGAAAATTTATTGCCGAATCCATTGATACATGTTTTCTGTGTATTCCAAGTGTGATTAGTAGAAATAATAAAATCGAGTACATTTGGGTAGAATTCACGTAGTAAATTAAAACGAACAGATTCCACAACCAATCCAGCATAATTTCGGACTGAAATGAAATTTATTATCAAGATAAATTGAAATCAGAATTAAAAATTAAAGTTTTAAAATTTTTCTTCAAACCAAAATTACAACAAAATCAAATCAAAATTAAAAATTATTTTTTTTTGAAAATTTAAATTTGAAATTTTTCTTAAAACAAAAATAAAAAAAAACAAATCAAAATTAAAAATTATTTCTTTTTGAAAATTTAAATTTAAAATTTTTCTTAAAACAAAAATAAAACAAAATCAAATCAAAATTAAAAATTATTTCTTTTTGAAAATTTAAGTTGAAAATTTTTCTTAAAACAAAAATAAAACAAAATCAAATCAAATTAAGAAAATTATTTCTTTTTTTTTGAAAATTTAAATTTAAAATTTTTCTTAAAACAAAAAATAAAACAAAATCAAATCAAATTTAAAAATTATTCCTTTTTGAAAATTTAAATTTAAAAATTTTTTTTCTTAAAACAAAAATAAAACAAAATCAAATCGAATTTAAAAATTATTTTCTTTTGAAAATTTAGATTTGAAAGTTTTCTCAAAACAAAATAATAACAATAATAAAAAAATTCAGTTAAAAGTCGTTAGTTATGTCCCCGAAAGAAATCAGCGAACGAATCTATTCATTAAAGAAAGCAGAATTGATCGAGGAATTGGAATCGCGGAATTTACCCATTAACGGGATCGTGCCAGTGCTAAGGGAGAGACTACTTCGGTTTGAGAGAGAACGGAGAGCAAACTCAAGAGATTCGGGTATCGACGACCGTAACCCCCCTCTACTATCCCCGATCCTAGAAGAACCCTTTCTCGGGTTTCCCCGCGAAAACAACACTAATTCCGACTCAGAATCGGAAAACATACGAAGACGTCCTGACTCCCCACGACCGGAAATGGCTAACTCAAGGCAACAATTTCCGCGACCTCCAGGACCTTCAACCGGTCACGGGTTTCCCAACATGACTTCCGGTAGGTCTCCCAACGGGAACCGCCCCCCTGCGAATAACTCTGCCGACAATAATACTCAAAATTCCTTTCAAAGCCCCCCCCCCCGTATGACCAACGCCCCTCCTTATACTGGGACCATACCCAGACCTAATCCGAACTTGGGACGAGACGAGAATAGAGAGAATAGAAGTAGAGAAAGGAAAGGCGGAAACTCCCGGCGAGAGAATTACAATGAGCAGAACCGCGACAGGCAAGACGAGAGGTTTCGATTTGACGAAGTACCCCCTTATAGAGAGTTTGACAGAATGTCAATGGGACCGGGAACCACCAATAGGGCGGACAACCGTCCCAACACCCAACGGTCACCGAGAACTAGGGCATTCGAAGACTTTGAGCCTATGCCAGATCAAAGTCGTTACGATACTTCGCGAGATCGGTACAACACCCCTCGAGATCAACACGCACAATTTCGGGACTTTTACGGACCTTCCCGAGAAGAATTTGACCGTAGTCGACCTAGATCACAGAATAATGATCAATATCGGAACTCCACTACCAACTCTGATAACCAGGCCGATTTCTCCCAACAGTATAGCGACCAATCCCATCCCAGAGACGCCCGCCAAGACGGTTATTCGACATTCGACCGACCCCCTGCAAATCAACAGAAAGATCGCGCTCGCTACCCTTCGAATTCTAGCGAAGATTCTAATGAACGGGAAGACAATTACCGGTCACGATCACGCCCTGAATTTGCACGTGAAGAAACCACTAGAAATGACATGGGATTCCGACCTCCTGACGCACAAAGGGGATATCACAGCGATTTCAGACCACGTTCGGACCATCCTCATTTCAACCAACATCCTTCGTCCCACAACAACAACCGTCGCCGAGATGTCGCGGATGAAGACTACCCATATCGTGACAATAATAATAGATCCCGATCTCGTGGCTATGGAACGACGGCCGCTTCCGCCTTGGAGACCATGCGGAAGTGGAACCTAAATTTCTCTGGTTCCTGTCAGGAAGATGCCGAATCTTTCCTACGACGAATCGAGGAAGGCAGAAGTATCTTCTCAATTCGAGACGAGGACTTATTAAAAATCCTACCCTTCTTTTTGTCTGGCGTTGCGTTAAACTGGTTTCGCCAAGCTTGGATGTCATGGTACTCGTTCGGTCAGTTCACGTACTCCTTTAGGAAACGGTTCGCAGACTCTGATTTCCAGTTCGAGTTGAGACAAGAACTATATCGGAGGACACAAGGGGAGAACGAAAGAGTAGCAGACTACTTGACCTGCATGTGGTCAATGTTAGCACGAATTCAACCTCCTTTCTCAGAAACCGAAGAGATCAGTTACGCGCACAGAAATCTGCTACCGAGATTGCAAGTATCAATCCGACGGCAGGAAGTTTTCTCTCGGGAACATTTGGAGGATTTGGCTATGGCAGCCGAGAAGACTTATCGAGTAGTAAGATCTTATAGACCACCCCCCACCCCGGAACGTTCCCTACTTCCGGACCTGGCATATAGGGACCCCTGTGCGCGACTGCCTCACCGAAAACGAGATAATCTCAATCTAGTCGCCGAGTCTTCCGAAGAGGAGGAAGTCGATTACTCCTTTCTGTCTGCGGAACAGTCCAACCAAAATAAAAAGAATAAAAAGCCGACTAAGATCTCCGAGAAAAATAATAAAGAGACTAAGACCAACAGACCCCCTCCGAAGGAACCCGAAGCCCACCAGAATCCAAAAGAAACCACGGTAGCGCCTACCGAGGCTCCTTCGACCCCTAGCCCGAATAAAACGGTAGTTTGTTGGAACTGCGATCAAGAAGGACACCGAAATTTCGATTGTAAAGCTCCTCGACAAATATTATGTTTTGGATGCGGAACGAAAGGTGTCACGCGACCGAACTGTCTCCCATGTCGGGAAAACCAGAAAGGGAATCGCTCAACAGGGCCGAAGTGATCCCTAATCCGACGTCACGGCCCTTTAGCGTTGTAAATCCTACGAATTTTGAAAGTTGCGTTGAAGGCGGTATCACATCTCCCCTTGAAAAGAAAGAGTCCGTTAGCGATAAACCGAACGTCCATAAGATACTATCACGAATTTTCTATATGGATTTAGACATAGCCGAATTATCATATAATGCCGTATTGTTGAATCGTAACGAGTCTTTATTGTTCGTCATAGTAAATATAGAGGGAATACCATGTAGAGCCCTAATGGACTGTGGAGCCTCTCGAACCTTTATAGGAAATCAGGGCCTAACTTTAATAAACGAATTAAGTCTTGACGTCAAACAAACTCGGGGTAGGGTAAAATTCGCGAATGGCCACGTTGAGACTGTGACAAAAGAGATTTCGTTACCCCTTCAGCTCAAAAATAAATTTGAGAAAATTGATGTTAGAGTCTTATCCAGTTTACCGTATCCACTAGTTTTAGGAATGGATTTTTTGCGTAGATTTAAAATGGTTGCCGATTTTGAGGATGGATCTTGGTGTTTCCGAGCTCAACCAAAAGAAATTTTCCAATTTGAAATCGAGGACGGAATCGAGAATCGTTGTTTCGGAATTCGAGAATTGACTAGGGACCAAGCTGGTACGTTAGCCGATTTTCTAAAAAAGGAACTTCCCCCTCCCACAGATAAACTCGGAGAAACTAAGTTGACTGTGCATGCCATTGATACCGGTGATCAGCCCGCAATTAAACAGAGGTACTATAACGTTTCTCCCAAGGTACTCACCGAGATGCATCAAGAGATCGACGCGATGCTCAAAGACGATGTTATCGAATCATCTAAGTCCGACTGGTCTTCCCCAGTAATCATGGTTCGGAAACCGGATAATACCTATCGGGTGTGCCTCGATTTTCGCCGAGTAAATAGCGTTACCAAAAAAGATGCTTATCCAATCCCTCAGATGGATAATATTCTCGGAAAGTTGCGTCGCGCTAAGTATATCACCAAACTTGACTTACATAAGGGTTTTTGGCAGATCCCTCTCCATCCGGATAGCCGTGAAAAAACTGCTTTTACCGTACCGGGACGCGGTTTATTTCATTTTAAACGGATGCCCTTTGGGCTAACCAACGCCCCCGCAACGTTTCAGCGATTGTTAGATCGCCTAATCGGTCCAGAAATGGAACCTTTCGTATTTGTATACTTAGATGACATTATAATAGTCACTGAAACGTTTGAGGAACACCTGTACTGGTTAAAAATAGTTATCAATAAAATTGTCGAGGCAGGTTTGAAACTTAGTCCCGAAAAGTGTGAGTTTTGTTGCCCTCAGGTTCGATATTTAGGGTATTTAGTCAATGAGAATGGCCTAGAGATTGATCCCGAAAAAGTCAAATCTGTGACCACTTTTCCTACGCCTCGTACTGTTAAGCAAGTGAGCAGCTTTCTCGGAATGGCTTCATGGTATAGGCGATTTATACCCAATTTTGCCACCATGGCTTAGCCACTTACCTCCCTACTGAAGAAGAAAGTTAAATGGTGTTAGGGCGAAGAACAGAAATTAGCGTTCGAAAATCTTAAGAAAAGTCTAACTGAGTCTCCCATATTGGCGTGTCCCGATTTTAGCGTAGAGTTCGAATTGCAAACGAACGCGAGTAATTTTGGTGTTGGTGCAGTATTGACACAAAAGAAAGACGGTACAGAACACGTCATAGCGTATGCGAGTAGGGTTTTGACAGCAGCAGAACAGAATTACTCGGTCACAGAGAAGGAGTGTCTAGCTGTGATTTGGTCAATAGCGAAGTTTCGAGCTTACCTGGAAGGATACCATTTCACAGTTGTCACAGACCATAGTAGTTTACGCTGGCTCCATAACCTGAAAAATCCTACTGGCCTATTAGCCCGCTGGGCTTTAGCGCTTTTAGAGTACGATTATACGATTAAATATCGGAAAGGTACATAACACCAAGTACCTGATGCACTGTCGCGCATATATGAAACCACCGATTCTTTATGTTTGATTCGTGATCCCACAACTTCGTGGTATATACGACGGTTTATAGCGGTTACTGAATTCCCGGAGAAATTCCCTTTGTGGCGTATTGAGGAACAAAGACTATACTGTTACCGACCAGATATATATCTCGACTCGTTAGATAAAGATTTAGATGCATGGAAGCTTGTCCCCTGTGACGAGGAACAATCCAATGTTATTGCCGAAGCACACAACAACCCTCAGTCGGGACATCTCGGAGCCTTGAAGACCTACATGAGAATCGCGAAAAGTTATTATTGGCCGAACTGTTTTCGTGACGTAGTAGAGTACGTTCGTAATTGCCATGTGTGTCAGATCTGTAAAGTAAGCCAATCCACCCCACCGGGATTAATGGGACAGCGAGTCGTAGAGGAACCGTGGTCGGTCGTGGACATGGACATAATAGGACCCCTACCTCGCAGTAAATCTCAAAATCAATACCTGTTAGTCATACAGGACCTGTTTACAAAGTGGATGGAATGTGCTCCGTTAAGGTCTGCGAATGGGAAGAAAATTCGAAGTCTGTTTCACGACCTCGTAATTAATCGATGGGGTGTTCCCAGGGTAATTCTCACGGATAACGGTACCGAATTTTTGAATAGCGAGATACGTCATATGACCTTGGAATATAATATCTATCATTCGACGACACCCCCTTACCACCCACAGGCTAACCCCGTGGAAAGGACGAACCGGGTGTTAAAAACAATGATAACATCATATATTAAAAAGGATCACCGAACTTGGGACGAGAATCTACCAGAACTTCGGTTTGCGTATAACACAGCATAGCATTCTAGTCTTAAAGTAACGCCTGCGTTCATGAATCAGGGCCGCGAACCAAGACCCATTAACGAGTTGCGTAACCGATTAGGGAAAGTCACCGAGATCGAAACCCAACCTCCTTCCGAGTGGGTCGAGAGAATGAAAAAGATCGGTATCATTAGAGATTGGGTCGCTAAAAGCCTAGATGAAGCTTTCGTTAGACAGTCGAGATATTATAATCTGAGGCGGCGAGAATTGCGATATCACCGAGGAGATTTAGTCTTAGCACGGAACCGCCAATTGTCAAACAAAGAAAAGAATATTGCCGCAAAATTGTGCCCAAAATTTACCGGCCCGTATAAAATCACTAAAGTAATCTCTCCCGTAGTGTACGAACTTAGCGACCTTGAGGGAAAAAGAGTGGGAAAATTGCACTTGGAAGACCTGAAAATGTATCAAACTCCTTAGATTTCGAAATTTCACCCTAGACTTTGCAATTACAGATTTAAAATTTTCGCTGAGACCCCATGAAAATGTCAGAAAAGAAATCTCATTCTACCCGTTTCGCTGAGCCCGAAGGATTCTCCCCTCTGACGGCCGAATCTTTACAGACTCGAGCCGTGACGAAGAAGCTAGCCGAACAAATCAGACAGAACGAGTCACTCCATAAGGAACTAAAAAGAGAACGGGAGAAGTGTATCTCATTGGAACGCCGATTGGAGGGACTGAAAATTAGGTTGGTTGAACTAGAAAAACCAATAAAGTCCGACCCGACCTGGTCAGAGGAAGATTCGGAAATTGAGAAGACGAATCCTGGTTGGAGGTATTATCGACCCTATCGAGCAATACACAGGGAAGTCCGGAGAAAATATCCTGGGTATATACAAGCCATGAACGAGGCCTATCGTATGGAGAAGGAAAATAACACGGTATATACGGGATCTGCCAAAGTCTACGACGAAGAGGAACAAATGGCTTATCTGAAGGAGAAATATTCGCTTTCCAACAAGAGTAACACGACTATCGCTGAGACTCAAACGGACCGAGCTAACTCGCCAGAAGAAGCGTCGACGTCAGCAACCTCGCCGAGACCCAACCAGAACGAGACACAGACCAAGTCAATAGGAACATCTCCGGGTACGTCCGCGGCAATAAAACGGCCTCCTAAGACCATCGACGGCGAGACTCAAACCGATGATGACGTACGCCCGCCCACAAATGCTGTCTCTACCCAGACTATGGACCAAAAAGCACCAGTTGGATCCGAGACGAGCAGCTTATCTGGAGTTCTCTATTCGACGAAGGAAACCCAGATAACAGCTGTGGACTTCCACTTGTCCGGATTGGAAATAAGGGTAACTACCCTCCCTCGAGAGGAAAATCATCCCGGAGCCCAGCAGAACTTCGGAGAGAACAGAGCCCCGAAACGAAAGTCGTCACCTCAGACCGGAAGCACAGTATCACGACGCCCTAGAAAATTGATCTGCAAAGTCCCACCACCCCCAGGTTGTTGGAACTGTCGAGAACTCACGCACAGATACCCCGCATGCCACCACCCGTTTGATCGAATATTCTGTTTTCATTGTGGCTTTGATGGGTATACTTCAAATTTGTGTACCAACTGTAATGGTAAAGATATGGTCGAGGGGGTAGATTACTTCCGAAAAACCCCTAAAAATCCGTCTCAACCACGTCACGGTTAAACGGGTTATTATTTTTTTTGTCTTATTTCAACAATCCTGTTTAGATACCCTTTTTAAGTAATAGCTATCTTTTTCTTTTGTTTTACCCAAGTGGTTTTTCCTTTTGAGTTAATTCTGACGCAATTTTCCCACCAAGTACCTTCTCCGAGTATTTGCCAAAATAAGTTTTCTTTTTTTTTGCTTTTGTTTATTGTGAAAACCTAAAAACCACGGTCCACCTGAACCCTGAGTCATTTTCAGTTAATATTATTTCTTATCTTAACAATTTTTCTTTATTTTCCTTTCTTACTTTTCTTTATTGTTTATTTTTTTTTGATACTCAAGTGTGTAATTTTAGCGTCCGTGTAAGGATAAAGGTCAGCATAAAGAGTGATCTCGAATACAAAGTGTCTTCACTAGTCAGTAAAAATTAAACTTGACGACGAAATAAATTGACATTAATCAGTCGACAATTATTAGAATAATATAAAGATTGGTTTAAAATATAAATAGAATGTAATGGAGTTAAAATTTATTCTTATTTAATAAATGGATCTTGATGGTTACATAGAATTAGTTGAAATTATTAATGACCTTTAGGCTTAAGAGTTACTTTTATCATAGTTCAAAATTTATCTTATTTTTCATCATTTACGTAAATGATAATTGATTTTCCGAAGGCTGAGGCTGGAGCGGAGCAATTTGAGGAGCTAAAAACGCTTAGACGGAGTTATCGATTACTATTCGCGATTTTAGTCATTGCAGTCATTTTTTTTTGGATTAAAAGATCCCAGAGTATATTCATTATTTTTTTTGTAAGTGAGTAAATTTGTCGTTATCTCATATAGTTGTTTTTATGGAAAATTTTTGAATCGGTAATTTTCGGTAACTCGGCGTTCTGGTTAGCCTCGTCCTTCCGAGGGGAGTAGTTGTGGCGTGACATTTTGACACGTCACACCGAGTATGATTTCATGTAATTTTGGATTAAAATTCCATACATTTTTTTTTTATAAAACCCCCGGTTCAGGTAGAAAGCTCTAGCGTCGAGTTCTGCTCCACAAATCGCCTTCGAAAAATTTATGTTTATTTCTTTTTATTTCATATTATTGCCGTGATTTGTTTCTTTTTTTTATGCTTCTCGAGCGTTCTGGACGATAAAATAAAAACATCGTTGGACCTGGCCACGAAGAGAAAAGGACCGATAGGAGGGATTCCTATCTCCCGAGTTTGCTTTTGGGAGGCCGCTGCCGAGATGTTTCTCGCCAGGGTCTCATTCTGGAATTTTGTTGCTGAAATTTGGATACTTCGCCACCGAGTTTGGAGGTTGGTAAAAAATTTCAGAGAAAAGGGTACCGAAGCTAGGTCCAGTCTCCGCATCGAGATTTCGGTTCCCGTATCATGGATCTTCAATTTTTGTATCGTAGCTGGAATCAGATTATTCAAGTTCCGTATTAATCTGAGAAAACGGCTAGGAAATATTCTGGAAATTACCTTACGGGTATTGGACGAGATTGTGGTTCGTTTAGCCCGCTAGGGTAAAAAGAATTTTAAATTCAAGAACGAGTCGATGACTGCGAGTTTTTAAATACTAAGAAGAATCGGAAAAGAGAAATAGACAGGCTGAAAGTATCGTCAACTAGTCCCTCACTATCGTAAGAACCAGAGGAACCCCAGGCCAACTCACCGAAATCGACGAGGAAGAAAGAAAAAGAAGTCTCGTTAGCGTTCGTATATAATAGCGTAATTTATTGTTCTGATATTTTTGAGTAGTTTCTAATTGCTTTTTTTTATGCCGTAAGACGAAATCTTATTGTTTTGGAATTAAGAGAATTTTGTGAAAATTCAGATTTTTGAATTTGAATTAGAATTCCCGCCGTGGCGCTGCGCGACTTTTTTAAGCGCGCGCCATCATAGTAAGTTAGGTTAGAAAGAAGCGCGGACCGGCGAAGAGACCACGAGGCTTTCCGTACATTGAGATTTTTGCGTTGCGACGAGTAAGAGACCTCGAGGAGGATCAATTTTGTGCAGAGTTTGCGGCTTTGAACCGGTGCAGAAGGAGAGGCTTGGCCAGACCCGGATCATACGATTCAACGTTTTTAAGTAAGTCGATTACTCTATATCTGAGCAACGGAGTCAGCACATTACTCTTTGTGTATTTTTCTTTGTATATTTATTGTAAAATTTAGTGAAAAGTAATAGTATTATCGAGAAAATGTGCCCACTTCTAGTAAATCAAAATGTCTCCGCTTCTCAGCCTCTTTTTCTCGCGAACAGTGACCGCATTTTTCAAAGTTCGCGACTCGTTGAACGTATTTAATTTTTCAAACAAAAATACTATAGTGAAATGTAAAATTTTATTTAATTCGCGTCACCGAGAATTTTGCCGTATAACTTTTAACAAATTTGAGTTAAGTCGACGAGAAAAGAAAAATGCGGATCGCTTGATATATTGTCGTGGACTGAAGTGTAAATTCTCTAAAGATGCCGTAAACTTGAAAATATTGTTATTCGATTAAATTTTATGTTAGTTCAATTTGCCGTGGTCTCGTCGCGTAATTTATCTTAATTAATTAAGCTGTGACTCTATTACTTTGATGCACGCGATTTAAGTGGAGCAGGCTATATATTAAATTGTATCTTTTCCTTTTTGCGTATCGTAAGCGGTTAATCCTAGATTTTTTTGTTGATAAACCTAATTATTCAGAAATAGCGTAGATGGAATTTGAATTCAGTGATTGAAGTCGAAACGAATTTATTGTGTATTATATATTTTTTTTTTATTCCATTGAGTTGTTCTGCATTTTCCTGAAATGTATTGATTATATGTATATTTTTTTTTTCTTTTTGAAATATAACGTAGCGAAATTAAAAACTTATGAAAATTAAATATTAAACTGTCCCTATTAGTGAAAATCCGAGAGTATGTCGCGGTATAAATTTCTTTTATATTGTAATTTTTATCTCTAATAGGGAAACCCTTACATTGTAGAGAATTAGCGTAGGAAGAGTTTTATAGAATAAATTTTCTTTTGAGATATTTTTATATATAACTATGGAATTCGGATTATTTGACACTCTCAACACGAACTTACCCCCACCCCTTTCTTGTTTTGTTCCCTGAGGAAGAAACTTGCTGAAGCTGGCCATGTTTAATTTTGACGATTTTATAAGGAATTTCCGACCTACTGATCTCTTCTAAAAATTCAAAGCATTTTGTTTAAATAAATAAAAAGGAAAAAAAATGAAATTTAAGAACTTGGATGTTGTTGGTAATTTTTGAAGTTTGTATTTTATGAAGTTTTGATGTTATGATAATTTCTTTTTGAAAGCCTATTTTTGTCGTTTTCGAAATAGGTATTTCTTATTTAATTTTTGTTGTTGCTGCTGACGTGGTTCATCGGTGAGCCTGGCGCCCAACATTTTCGCGTATAACTTTCTCTGTTTAAATTTTCATTCACTCATTAAACATTAATGATTTGCTTTTGAATATTATTTTTTTTTGCGGTAGAGATCAGTACCGAAGGTGGTCGCAAAATATTCTTGAATGGCACAAGAATGGCGATAAATTAAAAGTCGAAAGGGTAAGTGTAGAAACTGATTTTTTTTTTTTTGGAGCTCTTTTATCTTACCCCTATTAAGATTTTAATTTAATATCACAGTATTTTGAGGATTTTCAAGGTTTTTAATAGTAAAATGATTAGTTTCTTAGTAATTTCTACTTGAAGTGATTTAGAGGAGAATGCATCAACAGTTTGCTGACCGATTTTTAGTCCCCCCCCCCCACCGGCCCCAAACAAGACTCTGATACAACTGTAAAACTTAAATAATTTTTATCTTTTTGAGTTTGCTTTATATCGGAAACTTTTAATTTTACTTGTACTTTAAGAAAAAATTGGAAAAAAATTTTTATTAAAAATTGAAACTATTTTGATTTTTGAAAATGTCCTATTTTTGATAATTTTGGACGGTAATAGCTCGCTAACGAACTTAGCCTGTATTTTTGTACCTAAAAAAAGTGTATTAAAGATGAAGTTGATCCGACAATTTTTACTCATGTTATCCGATTTCAAAATTTCCATAGACAGACAGACAGACAGACATCTTCGTAAAAACCATTTTTTCGGAATCAGGAGGTTTCAAAACGTCAAGAAATGTTGGTTTTAGCAAAAGTTCTAAATTGCACAAATTTAAGACCTTCTCATTGTAAAAATAAATTATCTCAAAATTTCAAAAATTTTCTTGAAAAGTCAATATTTTTTATGCAGTTTTACTAGGGGTAATGAATTAAAGTAAATAGTAAGAAAAATCTGGAAGTTTATTCATTTTTTTGGGTATGCTTTATATCGGAAACTTTTATTAGCAAAATATGTTTGATTTTACTCGTACTTTAAGAACAAAATTTGAAATTTTTTTTTTGTAAATTTAAATATTTTTGATTTTTGAAAATGTTCTATTTTTAATAATTTTAAGAAGACTATATACCGGTCAGTGTTAATTATGAAACGGAGATTTCGACCTTACCGGCAAAGCGACATCTATACGTTCGATGCATATAAGCTTTTGGTTTTAGCTATAGATGGTAAATTTAAATTTAAAATCGAATGGTTTTTCGAATTTAAATTACTTATAAAATCGAACGTATAGATGGCGCTTTGTCGGTAAGGTCGAAATCTTCGTTTCATAATTAACACTGACCGGTATATAGTCTTCTTAAAATTAGAGATAGCCTTCGACTAGAATGGGCTTGTTCTGAAAGAATAAGAAAGTGGAGAGTTATGTCGTGTTGGCATGGTGCGCTAATAGGGTGTAAGTCCCCGGAAAGGCGGCCATTGGTAGGGGTTCGAGTCCTCTCGGTTGCACGGTGTGCTCCATCACGGCTTATTTTTTCAGAACAAAAATGAACTCAAACTAAGAGCTTATAGACATCGAACGTATAGATGTCGCTTTGCCGGTCAGGTCGAAATCTTCGTTTCATATTTTTGATAATTTTGAATGGAAATAGCTGACTAACGAACCCAACCTGTATTTTTGTACGTAAAAAAGTGTACTAAAAATGAAGTTGATCCGACAATTTTTACTCAAGTTATCCGATTTCAAAATTTTGATACAGACTGACAGACATCTACCTAAAATCACACAAATTTAAGACCTTCTCATTTAGGATGAGAATTTAAAAATATTTTACTTTTATGATACGACACAGTTGTACTTATAATATGAAGTTAATTTAATGTAAAACTATCAGCAATCACTTTGTTTTATTGCAATGAGACTATTTTTACAATAAAATAATAGGAGTAGATTTTCCTCAGTGCACCAAAACAGGTGGTATTGCAAATGGCGACTCCTGTCAGCAAGTGCACAACATACCCTCTTGCCTTTTATAGCGTGGAGCGAGTGTCATTATCTACAATGATCATATTAATCACTACTCACGCCGCTTTTCCCCTGTACATTCTCTCTTACATGCTAAATTTGTCCATTTCTTTCTGTAGGAGTCGACCGAGCCTTATTGAATTGGCAACTGAAAGGTCCTGGGTTTCTCCTCAGCTAAAATATGTCGAATATTTTTTCAGTTTTCAAATCTGTTGGGATCGTTCACAAATTACGTACTGTTCCTTAAGGGGGGAAAACCAGTTGTAACTCAAAAAAAGAGCTTTTTTTAAGAATTTTTTCCTAGAAAACCATGAAACTTTTTGAAGAATACTATTTATTAGTTAAAAGTACATGTTAAAAACTGTAATTAAAAAAAAGTGTTTTTCAACCAAAACTTTTGAAGATAAGAGTCATTGAAGAGACGCCTTCCAAAAAAAAAAAGGTGATTTGCGGTGATCAGGATTCCACAAGTATGCTTCGTATGAAATGGAAAAATGAAATTGATTTACATTTATTATAAGATTATCCTGTTAGTGATCAAAGGATTTAAAGAAAAAAAAAAATTTGACAAAATGGCGACCTGTCAAAATGAAAAGTATGATTTTCGTTAAAAAAAGCGGTAGATTTTCAGCTATATAAAAAAAAGTTTTGTACAAAAAAAAAATCCTGCGATCACTAACTCGGCTTAGATGTGTAAATTAGTAAATTAAGCATACCAAATTTCAAGTAAATCGGTTTAATGGTTTTCGAGTAATCGTGAACACTGACTTTGAAAATGTCATTTTGAGAAAAACGCATTTAAAGTTTCAACGTAATTTTTTGTTAAATACTTGAAATGACCTTAACTTCTCATATTATTCTTTCTGTCCTCAAAATTATGAAGGGAGGATACAAAAACTGTAAATCTAAGCGTAAAACAAAAGAGGAATAGCCATGGAGCACCTAGTGTAAGTGTTAGCTGGTCTGAAGAGACCTTGGCGCGCCGCCGCATAGTGCTGTATAACTAATTTATTTTTCACTGAATCAACTTAGAAATTTACAGACACATTTTTAAATATGTATACTTTAAGAAAATACAAAAAAAGAAAAGACGATTTTTCGAAAATTACAACTGGTCACGGTGGGCAGGAAGCCGGAAAGTTCTGACCAAAAATGACGACAAAATCGGCAAACAGGGATGTTTTAAGCTGCGTTTGGACATTACAGATCCGTTTGATTTGAAATCCCAGCTGATCGTTTAAGCGAGTTATCGTAAAATCAGTCCCAAATGTCACATAATTTAAAAATTGTTGTTCTTGAAACCTTGAAAACTCCTACATCTTGTAAATAAAATTAATCCAAACCTTGAATTTTCATGTTTTTATGGTCGCTGAATACCATTCAATGATCAGAAAAAAAATACAAAATGGTGGATCCAAAATGGCGAAATAAGTTTTTAAAATTTATTAAATTCAACTGAATACAGCTGAAAATTGTTACTCGGGGGTTTTTAGGGTCGCTGAGCACAAATCCAAGGTCAGAATATAGAAATTTAAAATGGCGGATCCAATACGGCGGAAGTTTTTTTAAAAATTTACTAAAATCAGATGAATATTGTTACTAGAAGGTTTTTGGAGTCGTTGAATACGCATTTGTTGGTAAAATTTAAAAATTAATCCCTTTAAAATTTTGAATTTTTAAATTCTGACCTTGGATTCGTATTTAGCGACCCCAAAAACCCACATGTAACAAGTTTCAGCTGACTTCAGTAATTTTTTTTATTAAATTCCGCCATATTGGATCCACCATTTTGAATTTATAAATTCTGACCTTGGATTCGTATTCAGCGACCCTAAAAATCCCCTAATAACAATTTTTAGCTGTATTCAGTTGAATTTAATGAATTTTAAAAAATTAATCCGCTATTTTGGATCCGCCATTTTGTATTTTTCTTCTGACCATTGAATCGTATTCAGCGACCTTAAAAACATGAAAATTCGAAGTTTTAAATAATTTTAGTCACAAGATGTAGGAGTTTTTAAAGTTTGAAGAATGAAAAATGTTAAATTAATTCACATTTGGGATTTCAAATCAAACGGATTTGTAATGTCCAAACGTAGCTTAAAACATCTCCGTTTGCCGATTTTGTCGTCATTTTTGGTCGGAACTTTCCGGCTTCCTGCCCACCGTGTGGTGTTCCCCCCTTTAAAGCAGTATGTTACGCCAGCAGAAAAAATGGCGCTAATGTATGTAACGATGTGTTACATGGGCGAGAGGGTAGGGAGTTAAATTTTCCGAAGAAAAAGGGGATACCAGACGTCCTGGTTTTCGACGATTCGTGGGTCCGTCCTGGTTTTTACCTTAGATGTCCTGGTTTTTACTATTGACCATACAACAAAAATTTGTAATTAAAACTTCGAAAAAAAAATCATCTCAAAAGTACAATCTATAGTTAAACGTCTCGGTAACGTTTAATGTATATATTATTTGTATAAAATGCATTAATAAATATATAATTTGCTATTATAGGAAAAAAATTTGAATTCCCCGCTACTGAAAGAAGGGAGCAGGGGAGGGGAAAGGAAGGTGTCCTGGTTTGAAGCAAGGGTCATCTGGTAACCCTGGTCAAAAAAACGTTACGTAATTTGTGAACGTTCCTCACGGTGATCTAAAAGCAGTCACAAGTATGACAAAAAAAAAAAATAATAATAATGGTGAGTATAAAATAAGTTATTAAATGACAAATATAAAACCGTAAACGGTTTGAAGTTAAAATTAAAAGAAATCAATACGTTGTTAAAAACTCTCGAAGTCAAACCATCATTGAATGTTAAGTTGAATTCTGCATAAGGGTCATTTTGGAGGGATGTTAAGGTCGATATCTCAGATATTTCTCAATTTTTGTTTATAAGCAGTTTTTTGGGATACAAATAAATATTTCAAGTATTAATTTAAAAATTGTTATAATTATTCAAGATGTTTGCATTGCAAATTTGTTGGTACTTTTTTTTTCAATGTGTTATATCTTCGTTAATTTTCAAAATTACGAAAAAAGACAAGAATCCTTTTTTGAGTAAAAAATACTAAATTTTAATAAAAAAAATTTTAAATTAAAAAATATTGATTTTTTCAATTATTTATTTTAAAATTAATGTTTATTTTTTTTAAAACAAAGGAGCAATCACTTTTTTCACTAAAAAAAAATTTTTCATAAACTTTGGGATGTCTTTTATAAACACACCAATTTTCAAGATGGCATCTGTTTTTATTTTCAAATAATAAATCATGAAAGTTTAGACTTCTCAGTTGTCGCATCAGAGAAAATTCAACTATGTTCAGCGCAGCGCGGTATGTATGCGTGGCACGCAATCGTCATTAACAACTTTTGTTTAACAAAGAGAAATACAATTTTTTAAAAGTAGAATATCACTACATACTTGTGATATTGAATGTTTTAGTTTGTAATTATATTATTTTTAAGTGAAGAGAGTCCCTTCCTACGCTCTCTTCTGTGAGGTACTGCCAAAAGTTCCACTAAATTACTTATTAAATAAAATAAAATTAACTTAATAGAACATTTACACGCAGCTAAATTACCTCTCTGTGCAGAACAAATAAATAAATAATGTTGTAATAAAACAAAGAAAGTAATTTATCTATAAAGGATTATAAAGTAGAAACAACAAATATTGAACAATTTATTTAATATATCGTCGGGGCTAGTGCAATACCGCGAATCTACATATTTCCATAAAGACTTTGTTGCATGGCAAATTGCACTAAAAATAACTCTTATGGAAATATGTAGATTCGCGGTATTGCACTAGCTCCGACGATATATCATAATAGGAATGAAGTTTAACATTTTGTAATTTGTAAGTAAAATATGGATCATTCAAATACTAAAAATTGAAAATTTTTAAAACTATTTAAAATTTTTCTTTAGTAAAAGCAAAAATTATGCTAATGTGCACTGAATGAAAGTTTAAGACAAAGTAAAGTTGAAAAAGTTGTTTTCATATTTATATATGGCGGATTTAATAGTTTTTAATGACATACAAATGTGTTAAGACAAAATACATTGAAATAAATCCCCCAAATTAATGATTATTAGTAATCATAAAAATCTTATTAAAGTGCACTTTATCACATACCTATGCATAGAAAATTAACAAATATTCATGTTTTATCGATAGTTAATTTCTGATTTATGGCATGATTAAGGGCGGTGATTTGCACTTTTTTAGTCATTAAAACTTTCAACATAATTATTAACAAAATAACTAATACATTTCGAGGAATTACACTTCAGAAATAAAAAGTTCCAGTAAAATTAACTGCTGCATTTATTTCAGGAAGTATATAAATTATAAACTAAAACATTCAATATTACACGTAAGTAGTGATATTCTATTTTTAAAAAATTGGATTTCTCTTTGTGAAACAAAATTTGTTAATGACGATTGCGCGCCACGCAAACATACCGCGCTGCGCCGAACATAGTTGAATTTTCTCTGATGCTACAACTGAGAAGTCTAAACTTTCATGATTCATTATTTGAAAACAAAAACAGATGCCATCTTGAAAATTGGTGTTTATAAAAGACATCCCAAAGTTTATGAAAAAAAATTTTTTAGTGAAAAAAGTGATTGCGCATTTGTTAAAAAAAAAAAAAATAAACATTAATTTTTAAATAAATAATTGGAAAAATCAATATTTTTTCATTTTCAATTTTTTTTATTAAAATTCAGTAATTTTTACTCAAAAAAGGATTCTTCTCTTTTTTCGTAATTTTTAAAATTAACGAAGATATAACATATTGAAAAAAAGTACCAACAAATTTGCAATGCAAATATCTTGAATAATTATAACAATTTTTAAATTAATACTTGAAATATTTATTGGTATCTCAAAAAACTGCGTATAAACAAAACTTGAGAAATATCTGAGATATCGACCTTAACTTTCCTCCGAAATGACCCATAAATAAAATCCTGTAGTTATATGAAGTTAGTTGTTTTTTAGTATATTTAACGATTGACACTTTTTGTTTGTCATTATAACCTTTGCTTTTTACTGCAATTATCTTTCAAAGAAAGTAAAACTTTTCAAATGTTTTGACTTGTTTTCATTGATTTCACTGTAAAAAATTTTTTAACTGTGACCTACACTGAATGTTATGAAATTTGGAATTTCTTAGATCACCAGGCTGAATTTGCTTTAGAAAATGAAAAAAACGAGCTGTACACAAGGACAGCCCAATTGATTAATATTAACCCGTGCCACCGAAGGTTTAAAGTTTACATGGGGTTTTACATAGGATTAGTGCACTTTTTACATTTTATATGATAATTTTTTTTTATTAATCTTTTGCTTTTTTATATGTATATTATGGTTTTGCATGTGCTGAACACGAATCTGATGTCAAAAATAAGTTTTGACAGCTGCTACAGTACCGTCGGGAATTGTCAGTCCACCTATTTTTTAAGGTTTGAAAAACGTCTTTAAACGTACAAAGTATAATTATTAAAGTTTTTCTATGTTTATTTCCTTAAAGTAGATAAAATTTTGAGGAAAATAAGGCCTGAGTAAAGTGATTTAGTCAATTTTTCATTGAAATATGTTAAAATATGTGGAATTTTTAATGTTTTACAAAAATTGAAATTACTTTTGAAATAATAAAGGTTTTTTAAAGTTCCTATGCTTGTTTTAAAGGGAATTTACTGGAGAATAACGCTGTTGTTTAAACATTAATATGGAATTTTTTTCCTAGCATATGCAAGGCAAGGAAGTTGGACCAAAAAATTTATAAAATTTTGAAGACATTATTTTTACATAAAAATAATTTTTAAAATTCCAATATATATATTATATTACTTCCTTTCGAAAGTTATTGACAATTATGACCTTGGTATATTTTATATAGCTGTATTTGATATCAAGATATAAACAATAATTTTTTTATATGTTTTGGTCCAACTTCCGAGCCTTGCATATGCTAGGAAAAAAATTGCACATTAATGCCTAAGCAACAGTCTTATTCTCCAGAAAATTTCCTTTAAAACAAGCATAAAAACTTTAAAAACCTATATTATTTCGAGAGTAATTTCAATTTTTCTAAAACATTAAAAATTCCACATTTTTTAACATATTTCAAAGAAAAATTGACTAAATCACTTCACTCAGGCCTTATTTTCCTCAAAATTTTATCTACTTTAAGGAAATAAACACAGAAAAATTTTAATATTTTTACTTTGTACGTTTAAAAATGTTTTTCAAACCTTAAAAAATGGGTAGACTGACAATTTCCGACGGTACTGTAGCTATCAAAATTATTAAAATATTGACAGCTTTATTGACAGCTGGCAAAACTTATTTTCAACTTCGGATTCGTGTTCAGCACCACCAAAACGATAAATATAGGGGAGAATAGTCAGAGTTGGATATAGTTTTGACTTTTCTCTATAACTTCTCCTGTAGGCCGAATTTTGCAATGTCTCTTATATTATTGGAAAGTTCTACTAAAATGCAATGTTTTTGCTAAACATTGCAAAAAATTTGGACCAAAAGTTTCGGAGTTATAGGCAATTAAAAAAAAAAAAAGGTAGTCAGAGTTGAACATGGTAGTCAGAGTTGGGTCACTGTAGAAAATCAATGAAATATGAAGATAAATGATTAAAAATGACAATATCTTTGCCTTCGCATGATAGAATAACACTCAAATATATTTGGAAATGACAAAAGGAAACATGAAATTGAAAATCATATTTCCTCTTGTATCGCAAAATTGATCTGAAAGTGAAAAAGTATTACCAAAAATTTGAATTTTCTTTCTTTCAAATAGAAATGAAGTTGTTGACACCTTTTTAAGTTAACAAATTCATTTTCATTGCAAAAATGCTTCAGAATTGCAAAATTTTGTGTGTACCAACCTTGACTCAAGCGTCGTTTAGCTTCATATCACACACACACACACACCATAAACGCTTTATACAAACACCAAATTACGTTCCACATTTTCGTATAACATCTTAATGAACAATTTTAGTCAACTTAATTTGTCTTTGGCATATTTCTTCTACATTTAATTATCTAATTTTGAAACTACAATAACGTTTTTTGTTGAGCGTATAACACGGACTCGCTTAATACGTCTATATAGTACATATCGTCAAAGCAAAAGATTAATAAAAAAAATTATTATACGAAATGTAAAAAAGTGCACTAATCCTATGTAAAACCCCCATGTAAACTTTAACCCTTCGGTGGCACGGGTTAATATTGATCGATTGGGCTGTCCTTGTTCACAGTTAAATTTTTTTACATTCTAAAGTAAATTCAGCCCGGCGACCTAAGAAATTCCAACTTTCGCAGAATAATGGTCACCCTATTCTTTATATAAGATTATAATTATGTATCTTATTGTGATTTTACAGTAATAAAAGATTTTTACTTTTTGAAAGATGGTTGCAGTTGAAAGCAAAGGTTATAATGTCAAACAAAAAATGTCATTCGTTAAATATACTGAAAAACAACTAACTTCATATGATTACAGGATTTTATTTATGCAGAATTAAACTTAACATTCACTGTTCGTCTGACTTTGAGAGATTTTCATAGCTTATTAATTTTTTTCTATTTTAACTTCAAACCGTTTACGGTTTTATATTTGTCACTTATTAACTTATTTTGTACTCATCATTATTTTTTGTAAGAAATAATCTTTTCAGATTAAATTGAGAGTACTACATAAAAATTTCAGTAAAGTAAAGCGCGCGCTTTTTGTTCGTTTTAGTGCAAAAAGAATGAAAAGCGTGAATGACGATATCTTGAGAAAAGAAAATAGTAGGATTTTTGTTCAAGCGGATTTTTAGACTAAAAATGGGGATGAGTATAACCCACTTTGTACATTTCACAGGTTTACAAATTTCAAACTTTTTTTTGCTAATCGCAAGTTTCCTGTTTACTTCGATTAATTTGAGTATTCTAAGAGAGAAAAAATGGTTTATATTGTTTTCCCCTCGTGCAGTTTTGCTGAAATAGAAAATTACTGTTTTTTATAGTAAAAATGACACGTAGGGAGAACAAGTAGTTTAATTTCAACGAATATTACATAGTTAAAAAGGCAATTAAATTGCCTTTCAAAACATTTGTTACCTGTTTAAATCGAATAAAAAATGACCGAGTTATAGTCAATCAAAGTTCAATTTTCGTAAATTTTTTGAAACTTTGCCACACAAATTTGCGTGAAATTTAAACTTTGATTGACTATAACTCAGCTGTTTTTTATTCGATTCAAACGGGTAATAGATGGTTTCAAAGCTAATTTAATTGCCTTTCTAACGATGTTCTACCCATTCGAATTAAACTACTTGTTCTCCCTACGTGTCATTTTTACTATAAAAAACAGTAATTTTCTATTTCAGCAAAATTGCACGAGGGGAAAACAATATAAACCATTTTT
The DNA here is from genome assembly GCA_037103525.1 of Ganaspis brasiliensis. Taxonomy (NCBI): domain Eukaryota; kingdom Metazoa; phylum Arthropoda; class Insecta; order Hymenoptera; family Figitidae; genus Ganaspis; species Ganaspis brasiliensis. The sequence goes on along the minus strand of JAZKLR010000629.1, from coordinate 720,240 downwards.
TCTCTCTTAGAACACTCAAATTAATCGAAGTAAACAAGAAAAATCCAATTGGCAATTTCACTGTAAACCTGTGTTTTAAACCCATTTTTGTCATACTTGTGACTGCTTCTAAGATCATCATGTCCCTTTATAAAATTGACATTGTTTGGGATTAATAAAGCTAATTAAGATTAAACCATTGTTTTATCTTGAGTAATGTTTATTATAAAAGAAAGAATACAATTTAGTGAAATTAATCCTTTTCAGCAATAGCAGTTAGGTGTTTATCAATTTCAGCTTCTGTAAGAGCACTGCAAAATAAAAATCATATTTTAGAGCAAATAATAATGATTATTAATACAATGTAAAATGTAACTATTCCTCGAATATCCTTTACTAGTCTAATCAGTAGTTTTATAAAAATGTATTAAGTAATTATCATTAAATAAATGTTTATATTCATATTAAAGACATATTGAAAAAATAATAGAATTTTAAATGTTTAAAAAAAAAACTTCATTGTCCAGATGTGACGCGCTCTGAAGAAAGGGACCTTACAAGCAAATCGGTAATTTTTCAGGAGAGTGAAAAGAAAAGACGAGCGCGTATAGTGCTCTGTACAAACCTCTGATGTTTGAAATGTCATAACTTGAAAAATAATTAATAAAAACATTTTCTGACTTCAGATAAAACTTATGAAAAAAAAGTTTCAAAATTAACTTGACAAACATATAAACATTAAATTTAGTTTTTTGAGCTTATGTTGCACTGCGTGTAAATTTTTAATTTAATATTCATTTCTAGTCTTATGACAAAAATAAGACAACATTTTTTTAAAACAATCCACAAGAATCTTCGTTACTTATTACAAAACAAATTTTTGTAAAGTAATTGATTTTAAAAAATGCACAAAATAACCCACAAAATCTTGATTTTTCAGTTTTTACCTTTTTTTTTTTATAAAATATGCAATAAGAAGTTAGCGCATTACGCATACATCGTCACAACTAAATTGACAACACTTATCTATAATATTTTTAGCAACATTTTTAAACTTTTGAATATATATAAAGATTTTATTTATTAAAAACCTCGCATGCACAAAATAGCCCCACTTGACGGTAATAGAAAGACAGTATAGAACGCTTGCATTTGATTGAACTTCAATTTTATTTGAACTTTCTGTTCATTTTAATTAAACAAAATTATCCCTACCACAAGACACATCGGAAGTGAAGTTACTTAGGTAATTAAATTCGTTAATAAATGTTGTTTTGTTTCCCGGTAAGAAGCAAGAAATTAACCCCAGAAGGACTAACTTAATTTTCTCATCCTCTAAGGACTGACTGGGGTCCTTTGTTCTCCCATATTTTAAACGTGTATATGTTGCGTACCAAGCCCGGAATTGTACAGACAGCAAAGTGTACAGCGATTTTTGTATTGAGCGCGGTTGGTACAAGGCATTTTGTACAGAGCTGGAGTTCCCGGGCTTTGTACAGAGATTTCTGTACTGAGCGAGCTCGGTACAACGCGTTTTGTACTGAGCGAGCTCGGTACAACGGTTTTTGTACAGAGTTGCAATAAATAATGAAAAAGTTTATAATGAAGTGATAGAAAAAGTGCTGGAATTAAAAACAAAAAAAAAACAAAAATTCAAGTAATTATCGCCGTTTAAAAAAGTATGACATGTTAACAATTGGTGAAGAAAAAAAATTGATAGTTCCGTTAAATAAAAATGACAATGAAAGTGTGAAATATTTTGTTCATTACGATGAAATTTTCGAATTACTGAAATCTACACACATTTCTACTGCTCATGGTGGTCTTCACAAAATGCATAACAATTTAAAGGACAAATATGCTAATATTACTCGCCAAATTATTTTATTGTTTTTAAGTGAGTGTGAAACGTGCGTCAAAAAGAGAGCACATCCAAAAAAAGGTGTTGTTGTCAAACCGATTTTGACAAAAGAAGCCTATGCCCGTTGGCACCAACCAATAATGATTTTTTAAAAATTAAAGACGTGCCAGATCTTAAAATTTCCTTAAGATCTGCGAATAATAAGACATCATTAACTGGGGGACAAGGTTTTGTCAAGTGTTCTTGTCTTACAAAATGCATGTCTAAAAAATGAGCTTGTAAAAGATAAAAATCTTTTATGTAATTCGAGGTGCCATAACTCACTAAGTTGTAAAAATAAATAGATTATTATAAAATTTAAAATTTAAAATAATAATATTCATTGTTAATGTGTGGACGGGAAATATGTAAAATTGCACTTTAAAAAATTTCTAGTCAACTTGAGTTCTTTTTAACTAATCTGAGTAATTCAATTGAATCTCTATTATATTTAATAAATTTATGGCTTATACATTTCAATTATTTGTCTTTTTTCCTTTCATTTAAAAAGTTAAGAAAGTTATTTCTAAATCGATCAAGAGTTAATAATTCCGAAAATTCAAAATATTTTATTATAATTATTATTATAATACAAAAATAATAAGAATAATAATAAAAAAAATTACTAATTTTATATTAAATATATTAATATAAATTAGTTGTTTGTTAAATTCTTCGAATAAAAAAGACTAGGAATAAATTTCTACAGCTCTGTACAAAAACCGTTGTACCGAGCTCGCTCAGTACAGAAATCTCTGTACAAAACCCGGGAACTCCAGCTCTGTACAAAATGCCTTGTACCAACCGCGCTCAGTACAAAAATCGCTGTACACTTCGCGGTCTGTACAATTCCGGGCTTGGTACGTAACATATATAAGATTTAAATTTTACCAAAAACAACTTTTATATAGTGAATTTTTCTCGTTTTTTATTAAGGAAGAAGATGGTGTAATTTATTTTTAATACAATAAAAATAAATCTAAAAATATTGTAAAAACAAAAAAAAAAAGAACTAAATCTTCTGAAAGTTGGTATTTTTTACAAAAAATATTGTAGTTTTTCAACAAATTGACTAATTCAGGAAAACCCTGTGGATTTTAAAAGCTGAATAGACATATTTGAAGAAATTTTTATTGCCCTTTAAATTATTTGAAAAAAGTATAGGTAATTATTTGAATAGATGAAATTCCAATAATTAATAAAAAAATTACGCACGTGAAATTTACCAAAATCAACTATAAAATATTGTATTTTTACATAAAATTTTTCTTTTTTTTTTAAAAAACTTTTTTTAACTTTCCCGATCCTGACGAATTTAATTAAATGGAAGCGAACTGTACTTAGTATCCATTGTTTTCCTTAAAAGTTGTAGAGACTCACAGGGGTTCTCAGGTAGAGGTAGGTTTGATGAAATTTACCTATATAACGCCTCCGTATAATTGTCTGACATTGTTCTAGAGTACCAATTTTTCAAAACCTAATATAGTATCTGATCCTGATTTTGAAATAATAGCACATGGGTGTACAGAGTGTTTAAAAAGAATGTAAACTGACAAATTTCTGGAAAAGCATCAAAAAGTCGCTCTATGTCCGCCAGACTAGAGAACTACTTTGCTGAAAAAATGGTGATGGGAGCGAAGGTGACCTACAGTTAACTCTTTAACGCCCAGTGGTACATACATTGTACCACTAATTCGTTAAAGTCATCATAACTTTCAAAATTATAAATATCAATCATAATTTCACATTTCTAGCTCTAGACAAACTTTCCCAACAACTAAAAAAATTTAATAAATATAAATAATAAAGCATAGTTAAATAATCAATAGAGTAAATCAATAAAACAGTACCAAGATATACCATACATTAGGCAGGCCGACAAAATTTTTAACCAAGAACCAGACTATGATTTTCCGAAGGTTTTTAACGCTCTGAATTAGAATCTGACCACAGAATATCCTTATCACATTGAGTTTTAGAGATATTTTAACGTAAATGTACAAATATCACGTTTTTTTTGCTATATTGAAGGTCTCATAACATCAGGAGAAATTTTTTTTCCAAAAGGGTTGTAACTGTATCTAAAAGTACTACTCTTGACCTTTAAAATACACTTTGAAAATTTAAAATATCTCAATTCGTCTCTAAGTAATTGTCTGTTGAATTTACTGAGTTTGGCACGATTTATTAACGTTATTAACGTTATTTCACGATTTTGAGTAACTAAGTATTAGAAGGAGTAAATTCGAAAATAGAAAAGAACACACTTAAATTTCAAACGGTTCATCCGATTATAGGTGTCGTAGATTACGTACTTGAAGATAGAATTGCAAAATTCAAAATGGCGGATCTAACATGGCGGGTGACTTCTTTTGAAAATGACCCAACTGGCTTAAAATTTGTTATTTGAGGGTTTTTTTTATTATGATACCAGAAATCATACACTTTGACACTTTGACACTTCGCTTTAAGTGGTATCACGAATAAGATTTAAATTTGTTATTATTATTATTATTATAAACCACTTTAGTTATCAATCACTGTTTATTATTACTATTATTATATTATTATTATTATTATTGCAGATGCAGCTAAACACAATTCGTACGGAAAAAGTACACTTTAATTGGGAAAACTTTAAACATTAAAATATTATTAATTTTTTAGAAAATTATACACTTTGACACAATTCGGAACACAAAACTGCACTTTAAGTGGTATTAAATAAGTTTTAAATGTAACGAATTTTCCGTAGAACTGTTGTTATTAATAATGTTATCACTATTATTATTTTAATTGTATACAATGGCACTAAAGGAAACCAAAATTCGGAACAGAAACGTGCACGGAAATATTTAATACGAAAAAAGTCACATTCACAGACACTTATTGAAAATATTATTAATTCTTGTTAAAAAATTATTAATGAAACACCTGAGTGCGAGTATGCAAGCCCACGACACAAGAGAAAGCAAATAATAATAATATTAATAATAACAATAACCCACCTTGCCGTATACCCAAGGGGATCAGGAGTCCGTAGTGGAAAATGACCAGTGTAAGATCTACTGGAACTTCTCTTTTTCCACCACTCATCGTATCAGTGCCAATAAGCCTGATATAGTACTCCAGGATCGTAAAAGTAAGATCATTTGTGTAATTGAGTTCTCGGCCCCAGCTGAGAACAACATTAATCGTAAGGAGGATGAGAAGCGGACCAAGTATCAAGAGCTCATGTTCGAATTAAATCGAATGCACCCAGGTTATAAAGTCCGATTGAATGTTCTTCTGATCGGTTGTTTGGGAGGAATTAAGGCTTCATTTGTGAGCCAATTAAAAAAGATTCCTGGCTGCGAGCGCCAGGCTGATGCATTGGCGGTTCGCATGCAGAAGGAAGTCCTTCTGAACTCTCTCAATCTGGTTCGGCAGCACTGTTCACTTTAACATCTTATTTGGTAGCTCTAAAAAAGCATCCAACAACGTTCTCGACCACCACTTAAGAACATCGGCGGCTATGGGCGAGGGCAACAATGCGAGAAACATGAAAAACGTCTCAAGTAAGTGGATCACGCTCTTGCTAACCTTCCAGGATGGAGGGAGCAGGAACGGATGGGGTAAGTAAAGCAAGAATGGGAGAGGTTGTTTTAGTGCGGTATTGCCACACCACGTGGTTGAGTCCCACACGAACAAGTGCGTAAAAGCATTTTTTCCTCTCCTAAACTTGTTTTGTAAAAAAAAAAAAAAAAAAAATAGCTGAAACAGCTGAAATGCCTAGCGAATCTGAGAATATTCAACTCATTGGTGGCAACACCATTCATCATCTTGGTGTTGGGGAGACTTACACTTATATTGGAATTCGACAATCAGAAAGTCAAGATGTGTGTGGGTTAAAGATCATTTCCATATAAAATACCGTGGTCTTCTCAGAAAAATTTGGTCATCCGAATTATCTGGGAAGATTAAGATTCAGGTCACAAATACATTAGCCATTTCTTTACTACTCTATACATGAGGCATTCTCTGAAAAAAAGCCACACTAAAAATTTTTTTTGACAACTTTCTTGTGAATGGAATATGTTATAGTATGAACCAAACCAAATATTTAGAGTGGGGTTTTAGGTCCGTGAAATGCGTGGTTGACATATTATCAGGGGCTCAATTTTTATGCAGTGTAATTTTCAAAGTCCAATAACTTTTAACTGAATTGATGGATTAGAAAAAATTAATAGGATTTTTTGTGCAGAATTTTCTAAACTTTCAAATAAAATTAGCTATTAATTTCAAAAATAACAATTTCATTAGAAAAAATTAAAAAAAATTTTTTTTTAATTTTGAACCCCCGCCCCCCCCTACGATTTTTTTTCGAAAGTACCCCAAAATGTTCCGTATTTAGTCAGCTTTTCACCTACCAAAGGGAATTTTGGGACAGCAACATTTGGACGAGCTACAAATGAATATATACCACAACGCAACCTATTAACTATCATCTAATGTTAACCTGAGGCATATTACTTCCTCATAAAAGAGGTATTGTAATCGTGCTGGTTCTTGATTTTCTAAAAATAGATTAATTGCACTCATTTTCATCAAAAAAGTGTATACAGTCGAATTTATAGAATATATGCCAATTTTTTATTTTTATTACATTTGAGGCAGTTGGTGCAGAAACCGCACAAGTCCACTTTTTTTCGAAAATTTTTTTTTATGGAATATTTATCTTTAAATGAAGCTCTACGATCTAGTAAAATATTACATATATTACTAAACTCTAAACCCTTTAAAATAAATAATCAAATTTTCGTTTTGTGCAGAAACAGCACAAGTCCATGATTCAAAGCTGCGCACAAAGATGCGCAATGGATGAAATAATATTTATTTGTGATATTTTTAAAGTGTTTTAGACATTGTTAAATAATTTATATAAAACAGTCTATATTATAAATAAAATGCACTGAAAGCGAGGCAGAAAACAATAATAGTGAATTATGTGATAACTGTTAAGAAAATGTTGAAAAGTGATTTTTAAAAAATGTTTATTATTTATAAAATGCTAATAAAAACTATCCAAATTAAAAATTGTTAATAAATGTTACTAAAAATTTACTAAAACTGTGATACTTCACTTGATTCAATACATTTTCTGTGTTTTCCATTTCACTTTGTGCAGACACCGCACAAGTCCAAAAGTTAATTAATTTTTTTATACCTTATATTAATTAAAATATAAATCAATCATATTGAATTTTTAAACTTAGAAAATAATACAAAACGCAGAATTACAAAAATTCTCACATTTACAAGAAAAACAGTTTTTATTGATTCCTGAACAATTACGATTTGTGGACTTGTGCGGTTTCTGCACCAACCGCCTCATTTAAAATTCAATTTTTTACCATAATTTTTAAAATTATCATTTTCTAATTATTGTTCCTTTGCAAAAAATATTCTAACTGGAAAACTCATCATCCAAGCGACCTAGAGTTAATATTTAACCCAAAATTAAAAAAAATTGAATGCTAGTTTTCGTTTCTTACAAAATTAAAATTTTTTATATAACTACTGCATTTTCCCAATAAACATTTTTTCTTTATATGGAAGAAATAATGTTTATGAAATAAACGCCTAGTAAGATTTTGTAATAGTATATATTTATTATTAAAATACGAAGGAGTTAGAAAATGTAATTTAAATATCATCTACTAAAACAAAAGGTCTGGTAGTAGTTATAAAGTTCTGCTAGGTGGCGCTGCTAACTGTCATCTCATAAACGAGTTTGTATATTTTTCATATACGTAAGAACACTCTAACACGAAAAAGGTTGCTGAAGGTTTGTTGTATTTGACACGGTAAGTATAAATATTTTCTTTATTATTATTATTTGTTTTTTAACGCAATGTCTGCTGATAAATGTTTAAATCCTTTCAAATTCAAAAAGCCTGGAAAGCCGCAACCTCGTCAAATCGATAGAGCAAAAATTAACATCAGAAACTTACCTACCAAAATATATTTGTGTGATAAATGTCGTTAGAAGGTTTCTAAGGAAGGCTGGCCTGATGATTATGTTGTTGAATATTCTACTGTTCTAGAAAATTTAGATGTAATGCAAACGGCTTCAGAGAATGACTGAGAAAGTAACAAAGAAAGTAGCAACTACGTTTCTTTTCGCTCTATCGATTTGACGAGTTTGATATGAAAAATATACAAACTCGTTTATGAGATGACAGTTAGCAGCGCCACCTAGCAGAACTTTATAACTACTACCAGACCTTTTGTTTTAGTAGATGATATTTAAATTACATTTTCTAACTCCTTCGTATTTTGATAATAAATATATACTATTACAAAATCTTACTAGGCGTTTATTTCATAAACATTATTTCATAAACATTATTTCTTCCATATACAGAAAAAATGTTTATTGGGAAAATGCAGTAGTTATATAAAAAATTTTAATTTTGTAAGAAACGAAAACTAGCATTCAATTTTTTTAATTTTGGGTTAAATATTAACTCTAGGTCGCTTGGATGATGAGTTTTCCAGTTAGAATATTTTTTGCAAAGGAACAATAATTAGAAAATGATAATTTTAAAAATTATGGTAAAAAATGGAATTTTAAATGTAATAAAAATAAAAAATTGTCATATATTCTATAAATTCGACTGTATAAACTTTTTTGATGAAAATGAGTGCATTTAATCTATTTTTAGAAAATCAAGAACCAGCACGATTACAATAACTCTTTTATGAGGAAGTAATATGCCTCAGGTTAACATTAGATGATAGTTAATAAGTTGCGTTGTGGTATATATTCATTTGTAGCTCGTCCAAATGTTGCTGTCCCAAAATTCCCTTAGGTGGGTGAAAAGCTGACTAAATACGGAACATTTTGGGGTACTTTCGAAAAAAATCGTAGGGGGGGGGGCGGGGGTTCAAAATTAAAAAAAAATTTTTTTTAATTTTTTCTAATGAAATTGTTATTTTTGAAATTAATAGCCAATTTTATTTGAAAGTTTAGGAAATTCTGCACAAAAAATTCTAGTAATTTTTTCAAATTCATCCATTCAGTTAAAAGTTATTGGAATTTGAAAATTACACTGCATAAAAATTGAGCCCCTGATAATATGGCAACCACGCATTACACGGACCTAAAACCCTACTCTAAATATTTGGTTTGGTTCATACTATAACATATTCCATTTACAAGAAAGTTGTCAAAAAAAATTTTTAGAGTGGCTTTTTTTTCAGAGAATGCCTCACATTTGGAGCAGTTAAGTGGAATGTATCTCGATAGCTATACATTAGATGTCGAATCTATCTCGATAGAAAAACTCGCAGGATGATGACAGTATATCGAAGTCATCATCCAAGGTCTTCTGTACAAAGAATTTACCTTCCACGAGATCGAGGAGGAAGAGGTCTATTAAATTTAGAGTGTCTTCATCGTAGAATTGTTTTGTCTGCGGCATGCTCAGAGATGAACAGTAGAGATCCTCTTATGCAATTTATACACCAACATGAAATTGCAAATGTTGGGGCGTTTTTATATCGAGCGGCAGAAAGAGCTGCAAATGAACTTAGTCTCCCATTTGAAACCAGTGATATAAAACACGACTTAACATCGTTAACACCACTGATGATTAAAAAGCGTGTCAAGGAAGCAGAACATTTGCTTCTGTTACAGGAACATATTGGCAAACCTGTGCATGGACAATTCTTCAATCTCATAAAAGAAATGTGATTATCTGTAGATTTGTCATTTGCTTTCCTCAAATCTGCTGGTTTGAAATCAGAGTCTGAAGGATTTTTGTTTGATTGTCAGGATGGAGTAATGAATACTTTGGTGTTTCGCAGTAGAGTCATGCATATATCTGTCGACAATACCAACTGTCTTGCGTGCAATCAATATCCGGAAACACTTAGTCATATTCTAAGTTCGTGCCCGAAGTATGCATGTTGCAGATATATAGAAAGACACAATGCTGCGCTTAAGGTGTTGTATTATCATCTTCGACACCAATATGGTATAGGTAAGGAACCCATCTTGCCGTATGCCCAAGGGGATCAGGAGTCCGTTGTGGAAAATGATCAGTGAAAGATCTACTGAAATTTTTCTTTTTTCACCACTCATCGTATCAGTGCTACAAAGCCTGATATTGTACTCCAGGGTCATAAAAGTCAGATCATTTGTGTGATAGAGTTTTCGGCTCCTGCTGAGAGCAACATCATTCAAAAGGAGGATGAGAAACGGACGAAATATCAACACCTTCTGTTTGAATTGAGTAGAATGTATGCAGGCTACAGGGTCCGACTAATTGTTCTTGTACTCGGTTGTTTGGGATGGATGCGAGCTTCATTTGTGAGCTAACTAAAGAAGATACCTAGCTGCGAGCATCGAGCCGATACATTGGCGGTTAGCATGCAAAAGGCTGTTCTTCTGAACTCTTTCAATCTGGTTCGGCAGCACTGTTCATTATAGGATCTTATTCGTTAGCTCCAAAAAAGCATCCAACAACGTTCTTGACCACCGCTTAAGAAGATCAGCGGCTATGGGTGAGAACAACAGTGCAAGAAGTAGGAATAACGTCACTAGCGAATGAATCACGCTTTTGCTAACCCTCCAGAACGGATGGAGCAATAGCGGATTAGAGTAAGTAAAGCAAGAATCGAAGGCAATAAATAAATTTTTTATTCAAAAAAATTTTTTTTTTAACTTGATAATATGTCATTCTTTTACATTCAAAATAATCCCAGAAAAAATCAAAATAATTCATGTTTTTTTAATTTTTGTTTTTATTAACTTAAAATATTATTAAATTATTGCTTCCTTTATGAGGAAGCAAATTATTTTCCTTTCTTGGGAGCGAAGTGTCCATGAAATGGACAGAATTCACACCTAGTTTTTATTTGAAACAAATAAAAAGTTAGTGGGCTGTGAGACAAAGATATTTTTATTTGTTCAAAACAGATTATAAGAATATTATGAGAACTCACCTCCATTAGGAGGTTCCTTTTTAAAAATATTTTTACATTTTATATTTTTGAGGATTGAAAGTCGATAGTCGATGAAAGTCGATAATCGAAGATTTAAATTAATTTTATGGAGATCTATTTGCTGGATAGTGAAAATATATTTGCTGGATAGTAAAAATATATTAAAATTTGTTTATGTGTATAAAATATGAGTATGTCTGACTTAACCTTAATATATCATTTTTAAAATTAACTGCTGATGAAATATGTTTTGGTATATAAATCATTTTAATATATTTTCGTTTAAATTCATTGCTTTCATAATTTAATATTTTAACTTTTGAAAAATCAAATTCATGTTTATATTCGGTTGCATGACAAGCAATGCCCGTATTTTTCTTTTTGTTTGTAATATCTGGTTCATGTTTGGTGAGTCTATCTTTTAAATGTCTCTTTGTTTCACCAATATATATTTTATCCACACATTTTTTACAAGGTATTTGATAAGTAATATGTGTTTTTTGTAAAAATGGAACTATATCCTGATGATTTTTTAATAAAATATTTTTTTGTAAAATATTATTAATTGAAACAACTAAAGTGCAATTTGTTTTATTGAAAATATTATATAACACTGAATCAATGCGTTTAAAATATAATCAATCTTATTAATTGGTGCAGAGATAAGTATATCATCTATTTACCGGCAATAGAATAAAATTTTAAAATTAAATGTTTTCAAAACTTTGCTTTCCAAATCTTCCATGACCAAATTAGCTGCCGCCGGAGACATCGGAGACCCCATAGGAAGTCCATAAATTTGCTAATAAAATTTACCATCAAATGAACAATAAGATGAACATAAACAAAACTCTAAAATTCTAAGAAATAAAAATACGGGCATTGCTTGTCATGCAACCGAATATAAACATGAATTTGATTTTTCAAAAGTTAAAATATTAAATTAACCTTAATAGTTGAAAACAATAGCCTTGTAACAAACTGGTTTCAAAAAAAGACGTGGTCATGTAGATACATTAACTTTGCTTCAAATCATCCCTTATCCCAAAAAATAGGGGTAATATATTCGTTGGTTGGTAGATAGAGGAATTAAATTATCTCACTCACGTTTCTATTTGATGAATTTATCTTTAATTAAACACACAAACAAATTTTAATATATTTTTACTATCCAGCAAATATATTTTCACTATCCAGCAAATAGATCTCCATAAAATTAATTTAAATCTTCGATTATCGACTTTCATCGACTATCGACTTTCAACCCTCAAAAATATAAAATAAAAAATGTAAAAATATTATAATATTCTGTGATGTAACATCTTTGTATGTATTTATTTAATTATTTATTTAATTGATTTCTAGGTCTCTTTTACTAATTCTTAACTGTTATTTTTAAGTTGTTTATATATTGACCTGAAGAGGACACATAATGTGTCGAAACATGCAGGCCCGGCGAATAAGGTGGGTACTACTACCCACCCGGAATCAGACATCACTTTTTATTAACATAGTCTGTTTTCTATATCCCTAAAATTTCTTAACTCATATAAACTTTTTTAAATCCCTCCCACCTTCCCCTTCTCCAAGTCAACTACCCACCCGGATTGAAGAATGATTCGCCGGGCCTGGAAACATGTAGTCGCCTCCAAATAAATAGGAAAGTTTTTAAAAAGAGATTTACATTTACTTCGAAAAAAAGCCTCGTAAAATTTTTGAACAAATTAACAAAAGTGAAGTGTAAAAAACGTTTTAACAAAGATATTTTTATTTAGCACAAATAAGTTATCTTTGTGTCAAATATATCATGTCTCTGGGTGATACTTGTTTACGAATAGTAAATCTGAGATCAATGAATTGTGTCACTTTTGAGACGTGAAGTAAAATTCACTCAAATTTACTTAATTAATACGTGATAGTGAGATGCATTCAAATTCTTGTTCCCGTTAGTACTTAGTGCCATTGCTTAAACAGTCACAACTGTTCACATTATCCTAATAGTGCTATTGTGACACCTTGCACCCTGAATATAAAATCTGTTATAAACAAGCGGAGAAGTACAGTTTTTCACAGAAGCACTATTAGGCTATTGTGAACAGTTGAGACTGTTTAAGCAATATCACTAAGTACTCAAGGGAAGAAAAATTTTAATAAATTTCACTATCACATATTAATTAAGTAAATTTGAGTGCATTTTATTTCACTTCTCAAAAGTAACACAATTCACTGATCTCAGATTTACTATTCGTTAAGTACATCTGACAAACTTCTAGTTAACTACATTATTGTTTCGTCTGTTAAAGAGCGACAAAAATGTTTTGTAATTGCCACTCAGCTCGTAATAATATCCACTAAAATCTTTTCCAAGAGACTGTAAAGGTAAAAAGATTATATTGTAACGCAGAAACCAAAATACTGAAAATATGCAAAACAAATCGAATTTTTATATTTTTAATAAAATGCTTATAACTTTGATATTTTTCAACCAAATTTGTTAAATTATCGCTCGTTTTCATCGCAATAGATCAGACTTTAATTACCAATAATGAATTGGATATTAAAAATTTTATTTTAGAGCAATCAATAATAGAATCCAGCCTTTATTCGAAATTTTTGTAAATTTGAAGCAAAATATAATCATCAATAGTGTTTAAGGGGATGATTGGATTAAAAAATATTTTACAGATGGTTGATTGAAGATTTAATTATCTTTAATTTAAAAAAAAAAAAATGAAATCCGTTCTCTGAAACCGATGATTTTTACATTTTAGTGAAAAAAAACTTTCGTTACGAAAAACATAAAAAAACCAAAAAGACCTTAAAAACTGTTTTACTTTGTTTATTTTGAATTTTATTTTTGGACTCAGCGGATCATTTTACATAAGAAATGAGAGTTGAATGTTCTAGATCAAAAAATTTTCGAAAATTTGTAAACTAGTGTTAATAATTAAATTATGAAACTTTTAAAAAAATTAGTGAAAATTGCCCCTTGTTTTCATTGTTGACCAATGTTTCATAAATTTTGTTTTTTAAAAGTTAATTATGATTGTTATATGTCAAACATATAAAAATCATGCCGAAAATCGAAAGAGAACCTCTGCACGGATCCTCCTCTTGAGAGCCTCTTTGCGGCAGATTTTTCAGCCAGCTCTTGGCGCCAGCAAAAACCGGTTTCACCGGTACTCCCCTCAGAGTTTTCGCCCCCCCCCCCAAAGGCCTACGAGCGAGTTTCAGCAGGCGCTCGCCGGATCAAGCGAGTTGGTGCGTTTTTGTGTAGTTTTAATTATGTACAATTATTTTAGGTTAATTACATTGTAATTAGAGCAGTAATTTTTAGTGTCGATTAATGGTTTTCTATTATTATTATCATTATTAATTTTTTTTTTTTTTTTACAAAACAAGTTTAGGAGAGGAAAAAATGCATTTACGCACTTGTTCGTGTGGGACTCAACCACATCCTGTGGCAATACCGCACTAAAACAACCTCTCCCAATTCTTGCTTTACATACTCTTATCAACTTTTGCTTCTTTCGTCCTGGAAGGTGAGCAAAAGCATCATTTTTCTTAACTCTGTACAGTTTCAGCATTCTGTTCTTTGGGTCTTTATGTTCATTGCCGCCGATGTTCCTATGCGGCCGACATGAAATTGTGAAATGCTTTTTTAGTGCTACCTTTAGAGATGTTTTTTTTAACAAGGAACAGTGCTGTCGGACCAGAAGAAGAGAGTTCAAAAGAACTGCTTTCTGCACTCTACCTGCTAACAAATTGGCTTGACGTTCGCAGGTTGGAATCTTCTTCAGTTGCCTCACAAATGAAGCCTTCATCCCTCCTAAGCAGCCGAGAATTAAAACAATCATGTGGACTCTATAACCTGGATGCATTTTACTCAATTCGAATAAGAGCTCTTGATATTTGATCCGTTTCTCATCCTCCTCTTTAATGATGTTTCTCTCGGCAGGAGCCGAAAACTTAACCACATAAATGATCTCACTTTTATGGTCTTGGAGGACCATATCAGGCTTGATGGCACTGATATGATGAGTGGTGGGGAAAGAAAAATTCCAGTAGATCTTGCACTGGTCATTTTCTACAACAGACTCTTGATCCATTTGGGATACGGCAGAATGGGCTCCTTATCTATACGGTACTGGTGACGAAGGTGGTAATACAAAACCTTCAGTGCAGCATTGTGTCTTTCTATATATCTGTTACATGCATAAATCGGACAGGCACTTAATATATGACTAAGTGTCTCCGGGTATTGTTTGCATGCACGACAGTTGGAATCGTCAACAGGTACATGCATCACACGGCTGCGGTACACCAAAGTATTAATTACTCCATCCTGACAAGCGAACAAAAATCCCTCTGTCTCCGATTTTAATCCAGCCGATTTAAGGAATGCAGAAGACAAACCTACAGACAATCCCATTTCTCTGACGATATTATAAAATTGTCGTGAACAGGCTTAATAACATGTTTTTCTAAAAGAAGTACATGTTCTGCATCGTTTACATGTTTTTTGAGCATCAAAGGTAGTAATGCCGCTATTCCATGTTCGGTATTATTTGTATCAAATCGAAGATTAAGTTCTTTTGCCGCTCTATTTGCCGCTTGATACAAAAATGCCCCATTATTTGCAACTTCATGATGATGGACAAATTGCATTAAAGGATCCGTACTATTTATCACTGAGCATGCCGCAGCCAGTACAATACGGCGATCAAGACATTCTAAACTTAGTAACCCTCTTCCTCCCTGATCTCATGGAAGGTAAATTCGAGTCCCAAATGTGTAGAGTATTAAAGGAATGGCTAATACATTTGTGGCCTGTATCTTATTCTTCCCTGATAATTCGGATAACCAAATTTTTCTGAGAAGACCTCGATATTTAATTTGGAGATGATCTTTAAGCCCACGCACATCTTGAGTTTCTGACTGTGGAATTCCAAGATATGCGTAAGTTTCTCCTTCACCAAGATAATGAATGGTGTTGCCACCAATAAGCTGAAGATCGTCTAAATCGCCTGATGTTTCAGATGTTTCTAGTCTTCCTCTATTCATATGGACAACAGCACATTTATCAAGTCCAAAGCTCATTCCAATTGCACTGGAATACTTGGCCATTGCAAACACTAGAATTTTCAATGCTTCCTTACTGGAGCCATAGAGCTTAAGATCGTCCATGTAAAACAGATGGTTAATCTTGTGAACTCTATCTCTTGGTTTGCCACACAAGTATCCAGATTGTTTTTCCCGAAGCACAACAGACAGAGGCAAGAGGGAGATACAAAACAATAGAGGACTAAGAGAGTCGCCTTGGAAAACTCCTCTTTTGTAGATGATGACGTCAGTCATCACCTGTTGCTTGTTTGATGTTAATACAAACCTTGTTCTCCATAAAAGTATAAGTTCTCTCAAGCATCTCACTATGTCTGGATGTACCGCAAGACATTCAAGAAGCCTAATAATAAGCTCATGACTGGTGGAATCAAACGCCTTACGGTAGTCAATCCAAGCCATGGACAAGTTTCGTCGATAAAATATCGAGTCTTGGGTGACACACCTATCAATCAGTAGGTTCTCCCTACAACCTGCCAGACCTCTCTTGCATCCTCGTTGTTCGCCTATTGTACTCCATACTGGTTGAATAGATGACAAAATTCTTTCCTTAAGGATACCAGTAAATAGCTTGTAGCAGGTGTTAAGACAAGCTATTGGTCTGTAATTCTTTGGACAAGTCAAATCTCCACTTTTTGGCAATAGTACCGTACGTCCATCCACCAACCACTGTGGTACGGGATGTTCTCCGTTGAGAAAAGTTGAGAATATGCGGGCCAAGTGTTGGTGTGTTGAATAAAACTTCTTCTTACAATTATTATTGTTATTATTATTATTGTATTATTATTACTATTGTCATTTATGTACTTTGTGTTTTGTAGGCTGACACTCTGGAAAGAGTTTAGAAGTTTCTAGAAACTTGGACGGCTGGGAAGGGGTAACTTTCTGTGTAAGTTTTTTTTACACAGAGTGTTTCCCTATATAAACTGCCCTTTTAGAGCTGTTAGCCAGTCCTCTCCGGTTCGCCGCACCGGACGCGTCGACTTTCGCTTTAATAAAGTTAGCTCCTCCAAACTTTGACTATTTCTTTAAATAAGAAAGAATTCCACCCAATCCTGCACCCAATCCTCCGTCCCAATTAAAACGCGTTCCCCTGTGTCGTGAGCTACCGCGCCACCAAGCGTGAGAAGAACAGACACGAGGACGCCACGAGTGTCATGGACGCCGCGCCTCCAAGCGTGTGAGTTTAGCTCGATATTACCCGCGAATTATCCCGCGAATTAGGTCGCGTTCCTCTGTGTCGTAAGCTACCGCGCCCTAGAGCGTGTGAAGTCCAGATACGAGAACGCCGAGAGCGCCACGAATACCGCGCCACCAAGCGTGTGAATTCGGCTCGAATCTAACCGCGAATTAACCTGCGAATCAAACCCGCGAATTAATCCGCGAATCAAACCCCAAATTAAACCCCGAATTAAACCACGAGTCAGTCTGCTAATTAAATCGCGAATCAACCTGCGGGTCAAACGCTGATAGGTCCGCGAAATAAACCGCAGAATTACTCACGCATCGAACAGCGGATCTTACCACGAATAGAAGCGTAACATGATTAAAACTTAAAAGTAAATTCAAGTTTATTAAAAAATAGTAAAAAATAGAGAACATTGATTAAAATTCTGGTCGGGCAATTTTTTATTAACGAACCTAAGCAAGAAATTATGAGACTATAGAATTAAACAGATTTTACTAGTCGGGGTTCAGTCGGGCTGATGTTGGATATTATTCAAGCTTTTTCCTTAAAAACAACAAATGACTATTTACTGCTTGGGTTATTTTAGTAAAGAGAGCCTGACCATAATCTAAAGTTTTTCAGAATCACTACTTTATTCAGATGTTTATAAGAACAGTTTTAGCTGAATTAATTTATATTATTTCTGTTAAGGCCAATCGAAGATAAGTCGGGCTTTGTCAAAGCTCTTCGTCATGGACTATTTGGCCGAGTGTGACGAGCCTAATCAAATCCAGACTAGGTAGCCCGACCAGTTCCCAGCTTAAAATTGGTCTCCTCTGCCAGGACCTGACCAAACCCTGAATTCAATTTCTGCACGGGAATATAAAAATTTAATTCACTACCGGTAAAAGTTTTTGACTGTATTCGTTTTCTGCATTTCCTACACATTTATAGTTTTGGTTTGATCGACTGACGTATTAAACGGCAGGCTCTCGCTATCCTGAATAACCTGTACAGATGTCACATCTGTTCTTATTGACCGACTCGTTCGTTATCTCTTGATTAATCCCCTGGTCATTATTTTGTGAACTTGTCCCACTCTCTGGCTCAATGTCCACACTCGCAGAAATTTGTCCCCATTCATTGCTAGAAGGTTCATCTTAATTATTTTCGCTATATTCCATAGCTCACAGTTGGCCTGAACCAAATTTTAATGAACATTTCAGTAACTCCAAATATTTTTGCGGATTCTGAATCTATAGTTGTTCAAATTTATTTTAACATAAAAAAGAAAATAATCGGCAGAGGGCTTTTCGAAAAAAATCAATTTCTTTTCTTTAATTTATTAAAAATCGAGATTTGCAGTTATGTACTTCTGGTAAGGCTCATTTTATTCCTGTTTTATGCAATTTCTTAACAATTTAATATATTATAGGGGTTTTCTAAGAAGCGAGTAGGATTTAATAAAGGTAAAACCTTCCTTAATTTGATTAATATGTGCCAGCGATAATTAAAATATTTTATTGAAAACATTGGTATTTTTGATACTGTAATAAAAATTTAAATACTTTTTTCACTAAATTTTAATTATTCTCAAATGAGTTTAAACTTTAAATAATAAAAATGTTTTTAAGAAATCCATAAACTACTACATATATAAATTGTTACACTAAGACACTGCACGTAAAAGTTTTTTGGAATTACTTAGGACTTAGGAGTTTTAGGTCAACAAGCTATGAAATCTGTTCACTTTGATTGTCAATCTACTTGGGAAGTTAACAAGGTTACTGCAAATCATCCAGACTATTACTAAAAACTTTTACGTGAAGGGGGTCATTATAACAGTTCACATATCTAGTATTTTATTTCTTATCGATCTAGTAGTAAGCATTTCTTAAAAATACTTTTGTTATTCAAAGTTTAAACTCATTCGTGAATAATTAAAATTTAGTGAAAAAAGTATTTTAATATTTATAACATTATTAAAAATACCACGTTTTTCAATAAAATATTTTATTTATCGCTGGCACATATTTATCAAATTAAGGAAGGTTTTACCTTTATTAAATCCTACTCGCTTCTTAGAAAACCCCTATAATATATTAAATTGTTAAGAAATTGCATAAAACAGGAATAAAATGAGCCTTACCAGAAGTACATAACTGCAAATCACGATTTTTAATAAATTAAAGAAAAGAAATTGATTTTTTTCGAAAAGCCCTCTGCCGATTATTTTCTTTTTTATTTTAAAATAAATTTGAACAAATATAGATTCAGAATCCGCAAAAATATTTAGAGATACTGAAATGTTCCTTAAAATTTGGTTCAGGCCAGCCGCGAGCTATTAATGAAGTGAATGCTTCTCTCTCCTCTCGTGGGACATCTACTGTCCCGACTGGGGTTGGGGGGAGGGTTGTTCTGTCCCCCCCTGTCTCGATTCCCAGAATCTCACGAATCACCACGCAATTGGGTGCGTGGTGATTGAAGCAACTGCACTTTCGAAAACGACACTCAGCTGCACGGTGTCCCACTACGTTGCAGTGGTAGTAGTCCCTTCCAGCTGGCTCTACATGTGAAGCTAACGCTGGTCCGACACGACATTACGTGCCCCCTCTACTGCGCCAGCTGGAGACGAAGAATTGAGGGGAAATAGAGAAGCAATTCCTACGTTGCGAGTAACACTGATTCTCAAAATGTAATTTCCCGACTCTTGCTATTTATTATTATTGTTTTCTTCATAATTGTAATATTATTATGAATTATTTCCCATGAAAAAGTTTGTTTTTTTTTTGTTTTTTTTTTAAACATTGGATATTTTTGCAGAGAGAAATTAGTTTTTTTCAGTATCATGAAAAAGTTAAGAAAATTAAAAAATAGTTTTTAATTAGCAGTACATTAGGCTTTGTATTAATTTTAACTTTGTTTTTTATTAACATTAAATATAATTATATGTGACACCGCGCGAGAAAAGGGACCTATCGCAAAAAAATCAAATTTCATTTTTTCATGCCAAAAGGTAGCTTTTTAATCTCTCTTTCATCTAAAAAAATCAGAAATTATTTCCATTAATTACTTTTTGAGTTATAAAGCATGAAGCGTAAGAATTTACATTGGTTGCAATGCATTGCCGCAACTTCTAACGCAAAAAAACCTATCGAGAAAAAAATCAATTTTCATTTCTTTATGCTAAAAGGTAGCTTTTTAGTCGCTCTTTCGTTTGAAAAGATCAGAAATTATTTCCATTAATTACTTTTTGAGTTATTAAGCATGAAGCGTAATAATTTATATTGGTCGAAATGCATTGCCGCAACTTCTAACGCTCGTCCTGTAAAATTAACGTTTCAGGCTATAGGTCCCTTTTCTCGCGCGGCGTCACATATATATATACCTATATTATATATATAATTATATAAAATACATAATTATGTTATTAGTTAGCTCTACAATTGAAATATATTATTTTATAATACTACTTATAAAAACAAAGTGCAAGAGAATATTTCATTGGAACATAACCTCAATTTTACAATTGTTCAGAATTTCTAAATTATTTGTAAACAAGCTTAATAAACAGGTATAAATTGAACATGAAATGAATAATAGACATATTTTATATTTTAATATATACATATGTTATGTATATTAATATATCTTGTATATATAAAAAAAGTTAAAATTAATCAAATAAAACTACTGTTTACCCCTACAGTAGGGTTTGTATTAATTTTATCAGTAAACATTTATTTACCCTGATTATAATTTTAAAATTCCGAATGTTTGTAAAATTGAGGTTATGTTCCAATGAAATATTTTCAGCACTTTTTTTTATAAATAGTCTTATAAAATAATATATTTTAATTGTAGAGCTAACTAATAACATATGTATTTTATATATTAATATATAATATATATAATCATATATTTGATGTTAATAAAAACCAAAGTTGAATTGAATAAGGATACTATACTGGTACAGGGCTGTAAATAAAGCTACTTTCTACATAAAACTCGTAAATAATTGTCACTTTGAAAAATGAATCTCGTAGAATTAGAGGCAATTGTTCACACAACAAGTTTATTATTAAAAAACAACATTATTAAATTAATAAAAATAATTTAAAGAATCCAACAAATTTCTTTCCAGAAAGTGTTTTTGTATCCAAAAAGTTTATCACCAATAACAGTTATTTTAATAACTTTTTAACCATAGTTGCAAAGCTAAATAAATTCTCCAATTCTAAGGTAAGTATTTCTTTATTAATTAATTTTATTTAAATAGAAATTAAAATGAAATTTAACTCTAATTGTTCCTAATTTTTATAGAAAATAATAAGTTACAACTTTTTATTAAAAATTGGCGGTAATTAAAAAAATATTGTTCTTGGCAATTTTATATTTGAAGCATAATTTTTATAAAATTACACTTAACAGAATAGGACATTTAACAGAAAGTAATGAGTAGCATAACCTCAATTACCTCATTACTTTCTGTTAAATGTCTTATTCTGTTAAGTGTAATTTTATAAAAACTATATGCTTCAAATATAAAATTGCCAAGAACAATATTTTTTTAATTACCGCTAATTTACAAAAATGTTTATAACAATAGAAAAATACAAAATTGTATATTCAATATAGAAAAAGATAATTTAAATTGAAGCGTATATTCGCACATGCGCAATCGTGTCCGTCATTGAAAAGTACGGACCAAGTGTCATGGGCGGGGCTTAAATTTGCAGAATAAAATAAATCAATAAATGAAATGTAAAATATTAAATTAAGCATTCTATTTGTTTACTTAAGGTATTAGTCGCGTAAATGCTCCCGCAAAATAAAAAGAACAATAAATAAACTTTTATATCAACTCATTTGCTTCCTTGTGACCTCTTCTAATGTAATGTACGTAATTTTCATGATTTTGAGTCATGTGCTATAAGTTATCATGATGTATTGCTGACACGTTTACGACATTTTTCAATGAAACCACGTAAAAATTAAAATTTTTGAATTTTTAAATTATTGTATCTTTTATTCGGCGTGGTCAATAAAGTTAATTTTTTTTAAAGGATTTATATTATCTCAATGTGTAACTTAGTAGTTTTATTTGGAAATCTGACGACTTGTTTTCATATAAATGAATATAAGAGACATTTTTTACATGCATTTAGTGCTATTGCATATAAAAGGTAGGAACTTTGAATTTATATTTTGAAGCTCAGAAGTCGTCAAAATTGATAGAATAGATCTCATTTCATAGATAAATACCTCATGAATACAGAAACAAAGTTTTAAAAAAATCTGACGAAAGTCATTTTACGCGACTAATACCTTAATTAACATAAACAACATTATAAAAATATAAACTACCAAAAATGTTATACATCAATAATAAAAAGTTGTAATTTATTATTTTCTATAAAAATTAGGAACAATTAGAGTTAAATTTCATTTTAATTTCTATTTAAATAAAATTAATTAATAAAGAAATACTTACCTTAGAATTGGAGAATTTATTTAGCTTTTTTCCTATAAGATATGTAAAAATCAGAGTGGAACTCTAAATACTTTTGTCAAAAATACCCGTGCGCGCTCAAACGGCGCGTCCTCGCTTAAGTAATCACTGGTTCCTTGAGCGCACGCGGGTATTTAAGATGTATTTTTGACAACAGTATTTAGGGTTCCACTCTCATTTTTACATATCTTTTAGGAAAAAAGTCAAGCTTTCCATTGAGGTAGGTTAAATTTTTTTAAAAAAATCCGATTTCGAGATACAATCAAGTTAACATTTTGACCTTGAATTTTAAGGTCAAATTTTTTTTCTACAAAGAAACATTTATCACCATCGAATAGCCTGTAATAAAAGCTTTAAAAATCACGATATATATGTTAACTTGTATGCAATCTACTTAGAAATATAATAAATTTAAAAAACTATATTTTAAAAAAATTCAAATTTTTAAAACTGTGTAACTTAAAAACTATTTCCTGAAATTTAAAAATATTTGGTATTTAAACTTCCACTAACAATAGAAACACTTTAGCAAAGTTTGAATAAATTTTATTTTTGACCTGGACAGTTCAGGAATTTTGCCCCATATGTGTACCAAATTGGAGCTTCCTGTTTGTTAATAAGGTAAATCTTTGTTTCGTACATGTACGGAACTCTAGATTTTAGTACGGGTGTAACTCGTAAGTGACCGATTCTTTTTTTAGGGGTGATTTTTAGGATATGATAATTCTGATTATCAATTGGGAAAATTAGGGGGCATTATCCTGAGTATGTTTCACCATTTTAGAACTTCATTAGAAATTTTATGTAGAAATTGATAATTTTTTTGAAATTTTTTTTCGATAATTTTCTTCAGGATTGGTTTTTAGAGGATGATAATTCTGGTTATCAATTGGAAAAACTAGGAGACATAATTCTGAGTATTTTCCGCTCTTTTAGAACCTCATTAGAATTTTTTTGTAGAAATTGGTAATTTTTGTTAATTTTTTTCGATTATTTTACTCAGCGGTGGTTTTTAGGGAATTATTATTCTGGTTATCAATGGGAACACTTACAATTAGGGGGCGTATTTCTGAGTAGTTTCCGCTATTTGAGAACCTCATTAGAAGTTGCTTTTGGCTGAAAATTGTGTATGTTATGCATTTGTTTATATAATTAACATAATTTGTTTATAAAACTATTGATTTAAAAAAAAAAGTTTTTATAACCAAAACTAAATATTCGTATGAATTATAACTAATTCTAAAAAGAAACGACCGATTTGTACTTACAGATAAATATAACATGAATTTGTTCAATTGATTTGTTTATAAAATTATTAAATATTTGTCAAATGTTAATTTTTCATAATCAAGTAATAAGTTTAGAGCAAACTAAATTAATTTTTAACCCCAAAAATCTTTTATTAGACAAATATCTAGTATCTTGGATATTAGTTAATTAACATTATTTATAATAATAATTGTTAATGTAAACTTTTCTTTTCTTTTCTGCATCTTTGTGAACAAAATTATTGCAGTTTTAAGCATAAAAAACCTTTTTCAATGTTGATTAAATAAAAAAATGCAAAAGTTTACATATTTGTTGAAAATTTTTTTTTCAAAAATCGGCTCTTATCAGTTTTTGTGAAATTTTATAACGATTAGTTTAAGAGCTTACAGTTGAAAATCGGTTAATATTTACGACCTGTAGAAAGATTTGAAACAACGTGTGTCATTTTTCCCCAGTGTGCAACGCCCCTAAAATTTCTCGATCCGATAGACGATAACACTCCTGGCAGTCATTTAGACGCTCTAGGAAATCGTCCGGATCCTCTCTCTCGGCCTTGGAGATTTTTATCTCCCATTCCTTAAAAAATTTGACTGCTCTATAGTCGATTCCTTGCGGGGGACAACGCTGGTACCGAGATTTTTCCCGGTCAGAGAAAAGGTCAGATAAGTCAGAATCACTTGACGAGAGCTGAAGTGTCGATTTAGGTCGGCTCTTGGTAGCCGACCTAAGCTCTTGACATCGCGCTTGACCTTTTTTCTTAAGAAACTCTACGCTTCTTTTTCTTTTTCCTAGGTGACCCCCTCTCTTCGACGCTAAGTTGCGCCTATTCCTCCTTTTCAGGCGGCACAAGTGTTACCTTCTGTTCTAGTGGGGGTGGGGGCACTCGCAATTTGGTAGATGGGTATTTTCCTGACACCTTGGAGAGCTCGGAGGGTAAATTTGCTAGGGGGATTTTAAGCAACCCCTGACTTTCCCCAGTAGCGATATTATAACCTGCTTGCCGGTTTTGGGAAATCAATGACTGCAAATCAGTGCTCAACTGTATCCGTGCCCTCATTTCACGCAACTCTCTTACGTTGGGGGACATCGTCGCAGACATAATCGACCCATCTGGCCCTGACATAACGGTCAAAGTAATCATGCCCGGGGTACTTTGCCACATACCCGACGTCACTGACGTAATCACGGGAGTCGTTGTGGTAAATAACATCATTGGTAACGCACCTATATTCCCTTTCACGTTCGACGACGTAACACACACGCTAGTCATCACAGACGTTGACGTCTGTCTTCACTACCCGAATTTAGATCACTCGCCGTTACTGGGCTCTTTCCCCCCACTCCCTCCCGTTCAACGCTTCGATCAAAAAATTTACTTTGACTCGGACGAATGCCAATTCCGCGATGACTTGGTCTGGGGACATTCGCCTAATTCCGTTCCTCCCTTCGCTCACTTGATCGTTTTTCAAAAACTCTAATAATTTCCTCCGATAACCCTCCATTGCGACCGATGGAAGATTTTAAAAATAAAATAACCAAAATGTCTGACACGGCACTAATATTTCTCCACAAGAAAGAAAAAGTTTTAAAATCCACTTAAAATATACACAATTTTATAAACACCCGTTTCCAATTTTTTTTTAAACCGTAACACACGCAGAAATTCCAGCATTGAAATCATATGGTCAACTGAAACTGAGGGAGGTAATTGCGAGTACCGCCCCTCTATAACCGAAATCTCAAAGTCGAATTATTTTCGCGTCGGTTCACATATAAAATAAATAAAAATTTCTCCGGGAATTTTCTGAAACTTACTTTAAAAAATAAATTCCGACCGGTCACAAAAAGACCGACCGGAAAAGAACAGATTTTACACAGAACAAAAAACGAAAATTACCAGGAGAACTCACTCCCGCCAAAATTCTTCCGTTGCAGTGACGAAATATCGCGAAAACTGGAGGAGGTAAATACTGTAGGTTTCCACGATCACCTGTCACACGGTAATATCGCAGAGAGAAAATTTTTAAACGTATTTTATTAATAAACTTTCAAATCAGAAATCAAATTAAACATAACAGATAAACAATTTCCACTGTTGTAAACACAATATACAATTTATACAATTTTTCTTTGAATAATAATTCTGCTCACAGAATTATATAAATTCTCTTTGAGAAAAATTGTTCACACGAAATCTACTCATTCGAGAATTTCCTGAGAAAAATGTAGAAAATCACTTCTCAGACATCGACGATATTTTCTGAATTCACTCAAAATCAGAAACTAGATTCGCCACAAATCACGAAATTTTTCGCTACTTCGCGAAGACAAAAAAAATATTCACATCAGTTAAAATCAATTTGTTGTATTTAACTTCACACGCTTCGCGAACGCTAAATCTCGAAAATTCTCCACAGAAACAAATTAAAAATTATGACAATATGACGTGAGTCACATTTAAAGAGAGACGGAGAAGCAAGTAGAGAGGGGAGAGAGAGAAATTAGAAGTCGACTAATTAATTTGCATTGGTTTTTGTGACCCGTGTGAGAATACCAAATACCTCCACGGTGTGTTTTGACCATTCGCGGATCCGAGATTTATTGTTGTTATTGTTTTCCAACGGGAATGAACTGTCTTTTTTAAACCTTTGGTGGCTCAGTGAGGACGTCCGTATCGTGATCGATATCCAAAATCAGCTGCAAGTGATTCTCCTTGAGAATCAATGTCGTGTGATTGATCTCAACAGTTATATTGTAGTGGGTGCTTGGGTGTGTGATTCTGAGTAAGTGTGAGGATCGGTTACCGGGTGCAACGTTAGACTAGGGAATCCACGTGCGTTGTCCGAAATTTAATGTTCAAGGATTAGATTGTTTTATTATAATAAATTATTGAGTATCACTGTTTATTTTAATTATTGTGTGTTTTATTTATAT
This sequence comes from Ganaspis brasiliensis, assembly GCA_037103525.1. NCBI lineage: Eukaryota > Metazoa > Arthropoda > Insecta > Hymenoptera > Figitidae > Ganaspis > Ganaspis brasiliensis. Next base: position 693,366 of record JAZKLR010000629.1, on the reverse strand, counting down.
ACCATCAGTTAATTTTAACTTTATTTGGGTTTGCTTATATCTTTTTAATTAATAAAAATTAGTGATTCATTACAAAATTAACACGATTTCTCGAATTTCACGTTTTTCATTTTAATAAAAACATTATAGAATATAAAAATAGTTAACCCTATTTAAATTTACGCTTAAAAAAATTTCTTTGGCAATCTTCGGTTCACTTAATTTTGAAAATCTCAGTAATAAATTATTAACTTTAAACTCAATAATCACTTTTAAAATCTCGGATTTTCTCAAATTAAGAAAATTCTTATTATTTAAAATCATTTCCTCAAGCGTGAAATTTCAAAAATTAAAACGTCCATTTGACTTCATTTCCGAGCACATGTTCCCAAAATTTAATTAAATAATATTCTTACTCAAAAACATTATTAATTCAAAACAAGCTGCTCGTCTTTTTTGCTTTGTAAAAGAAAAGAGTTTAAAACATGTTAGTTTAAAAATTAAGAATTTTAATTTAAAATTCCACCACCTCAAAATTTTTGCAAAGTGTAATTGTTCACTTCCGTTCGCGCACTTATATTTCCCGACCATGTTTTCTGCGATTCAAATTTCGCAAAATTGCTACTCTTCAATAAAAGAAAAAAATTTCACTTTTAATTTTCAGAAAATCGTCTCGCGGATTCGGAGAATTTCCCCACAAGGGATGCCATTTGTAACGAGTTACTAATTATTTAAAATTTAACACCTAACTCGAAACGCTTAAACTCTGATTTGACTTTCCACCCCGAATAAAACACAAATCCAACGCTGAACCAAAGGGGAGATCCTCCAAATTCACAAATTGGAGCAGAATCTGAACGAGACAACGAAAGTTTGAATAAATAAACTTACCAAACGGCTTTCCGCTGAAAATCACGTGTTACCGGCCTCGGCAACGCAGAAACAAACTTGAAGAAATTACACCGTGGGAACAACACAGTTAATCACAAGCAAAAACTATCAATAGTTACGTTAACTGTTTCTATATTTAAACTTCACCCTTTTAACCCTTTTCTTACACAATCTGATCACTTAAACTAAAATTTTTATACAGTCTCTTTCCGAAAAAATGTGATCGAGCACGTGGTTAGAACACAAGGTAATGGCCGTGACCTAGTCAAAAACCAACAACCGGTCGATCTTCTTCCTCGCTCCGTCCTTGTCCCTCGGTCTTTTAATTGATTCCTTTGATCCATGAATACGAAAACCTACGAAAACGCTCGAAAAACGAAGCTGACCTCACGCAACTCATTATTCCTTGAACTCTCAAACCAACGACCAAAATCACACGCAGAAACGAATAAGAGAAATGATTGAATTCAACGACTAAAGAGACAAGAAATAGTCTTTACAAAACTTAGATATCATTGTGTTATTTGTGTTATTTTGCTGTCATAGTATTCGCAATTTGTGTAACTGACTTAAAATTAAATTAATCATAATGCATTGTTAGTGTTCATCTCTGAAGAACTGTTTAAGTGAAAATGACTTTGAAAAACAAATTGGATTAACATGTTCTCGTGAAAATCAATTTCGAGTCAGTGTCTTCTGTAAATAAGTCATGTGTTTTTCAGAAATTGAATATAATTGATTTTCTATGCGTGGAAAAAGGAGCTATCAGCTTTAACACTCAATTTGAACTTAAACATTAGTTTTTATGTATAAAAAGTCTTAAATGCAGTGATTTTTGACTGGTACTATACAAATTACAAAGTTTTAACTAGTTTTTGTGCAGACTATACGTGAAGTGTTTCCCTCCTTATCGCATTAGAGAAAGTCTTTTACTAAACAAAATAACTCACGAACCAGGAACCTCAGAACAGCCAGTGCAAAACGATAAGAATGTTCTTGATTTACCTCTTGATGAAATCTGTTTTATATGCAATACTAAAAATGTTAATAAAACAACTAAATGTCCAGGTTGTAATAAGAGTAATGTAAAAAGTGTTGTATTGGCTTTAGGATCCGTGAAAAAAGAAAATCAAATCTTCATTTCACACGTTTCGGCATCAAATGTGTGCCTTCTTCAGTGAATTTATTAAATCTGTAAATAATTTTGTACAATTGAGTTGAAAGTTGTGCGTATTTAAATAAATTTATGTAAAATTAATTTAAATGTAATTGAAAATTGAAGTACAAATGTGGAAAGTGTAATAGATATTAATTAACAGTGTATATAAGAGTATAAATTGTGTCTCGAAGAACAGTAACTAACAATAAAAAAGTTGTATTATAAAGATAACAAAATATAACAGTTATTATATAAAATGACATGTAGTGTTTTATTAATATAATTCAAAGTAAAAAACCGTGAAAGTGAAATATAGTGATAAAAATGTAATATAAAATATTAATAATGAAACCGTTGTAAAGAAATTTTTCGTAACATTAATTGAAGTACACTTAAATTATAAATAATCGATAATAACAATAATTTTAATAAAAGTTCGTATAAAGGTAGATGTAATAAGAGATGTGTAGAGAAAAATGTTATAAGTAAGAAAGTGTAATATTGAAGTATGAGTTGTAGAGTGTATGTATGAAATAGGTGTAAAAAAATTTTATTACAAATATACGATTTAGTGTGTAGTTATCCAAAATTAAAATATCACGCCTATAAAGGCTTACCTTCACAATTATGATGAAAACATATGTAATAAAAGCAAGGAATTCTTTAGCACCAACACCACACAATAGTAAACCATCACCATATGAAAGTTGGAGAACGGAAAATGAAAAACGTGTAGAAAAATACGTGCCAAAAATATTCTCATCATTTTATTAAAAAACTAAATTTCGAAATGGAGTTTAAAGAAACTGAATGTTATCCTTTTAAGATTTTAGAAGGAACTGAAATCTTGAGAGGTTTGTTGTCGTATCATGTGTTTGAAAAACAGAAAAGTGCATTTTTTGGGAAATGCCCAGAATCGAAATAGTGGCCATGTGTTTCGTGTAAATAAGGAGTGAGATGAGCGGCCGATCGACAGTCATTCTTTCCCACGGAGAGGGTCATAAATTAAAAAAACTGGTGAAAATTTAAACGTAGACAAGTTTTTTTGGTTTACTTAAAAAGGACTCTTTATCTGACCAGAACTGGAATTGAAAAATTCTTGTAGTGTTTGTTGTGTACAGTGGAAAATAAAAATTTTCTGTAATTATAATCCAAAAAGGAAGATGGGGTGAAAAAAAAATTAATTAAGTATTGTGGAACATAGCTGTTTAGTGTGTAATGTATGCAGTATTGATGTAAAGAATCTATACATGTTAAGAAATTATTGAAATTGTTTGCTAGCAAATAAGGGGGGGGGGAGGTGTGGGTGATATTTTTTGTTTAGTGTCATTTTCTGTATTGGAGAATATTGTAATGTATTATACATTGCCTAAGTGAAAGAAGTTTTTTGTGGAATTGTACTAAAGTCAAAAAGAGATTCGTGGGGTGGGAAAGGGGGGGGGTGTTAAAATGAGAAATGTTTATTTTAAGTTTTGTTTGAAGTATTGATTGTACTGATTGGAACCTAGTACAGAACCTTAAAAAAATGAACTCAATTATTGAAATTGTTAGAAGGGGGGTGGGGGGGGGGTTATGTTATGTGAAGTTCCATGTTTTTGTTTGTACATAAGTTTGAAGTATAGTGGAAGATGTTAAAAAATTTAATTTTTAGAAAATTGTTAAAGTTTTTTGAAGGGGGGGGGGGGGTATTTTTGAAAACTATTATTTTGTCTATTGTTTTATTGTTAAAACGGAAAATCAATTACATTCTGATCCAAAACGGTTTTGGTCTTTTGTAAATGGAAATAATAAAAAACCTTGTTTGCCAAATTCAATGATTTTCGAAGATCAAATTGTCAGTGATCCACAAAAGATCGTTGATGTTTTCGCGAAATTGTTCTCGTATGTAAACTGTAGTGAAAATTCTATTTCGACCTTTATTTCAGAAATTGGGTCTGGAGATTGTGTATTTTTATTAACACCTGACCAGATTTGTAAAGAAGCGAGAACACTCAAGGCGACTGGGACATGTGGAATTGATGGAATCCCCGGTTATTTACTGAAAGATTGTGCAACAGTTGCTGGCAATCCCCTAACAAAAATTCTAAATTGTGCTTTGAAAACGGGAGTTTTTCCGAAAATGTGGAAATCTGCAAAAATAATACCGGTATATAAAAATAGGGAAGCATAAACCGATGGTGTGTTACCAACAAACTTTCATTAAATGTAGCTAAATGCCAAGTCATATCTTTCAATAAATCCAAAAATACAAATTTTTTAGATAACCATATTGGCAACATCCCATTAAAGAGAGTGTTGTCAATTTGTGATTTGGGTGTTACTTTTGACTATGATTTAAATTTCAATAACCACATTCAGACAGTCGTCGCGAATGCCTTAAAAGCTCTAGGATTTCTAATAAGAACTTCGGCAAATTTTTGCAAATTAGAGACCCGAATAACGCTTTATAAATCATTAGTACGGTCGAAGCTTGAATACGCTGCTATTGTTTGGAATCCGCGCTATAACATTAACTCTGTAAAATTGGAGCAGGTACAAAAAAGGTTTCTAAAACATCTATGTTTCAAATGTGATAATGTGTATCCGCCTAAAGGGTCAGATTATTTGACTTTATGTAAAAGATTCGATTTAAATTCATTAGAAGAAGGACGTCTAATCTCTTCCATTCTACTGATTTACAAAATTCTAAATGCTTTTATCGCACGGTGCTCTGGAGCGAATTTAAATAAAATTTTAAGGTAAATAAAATTTTTAAGTGGCGCTTTTTTTTGCAACGAAAATAAGATTTTTTCCTTCATTTTCAAACTTTCATCTATAGCTTCTTTTGGGAAATAATATTATCACCCTAGCAATGCATTTTAAGACAAAAGTTACCAGTATCTTTTGCAAGTAGAAAATGTCAGCTTTCAAGAAAAAGCTTGTTTGTGGTACTAAAATTATGTTTTTCTGAAATATTAGAATTTAAATCGTAAACTTTTAGAACCAATTTAGTCAAGAAAATGAAGTATAAACACAAACATTAAATTTTTCCTAATAGATATAAACTGTCTGTATTATGAACAAAATCTCTTAATGATCAATATTTTTTATTAAAGTTTTTTTACAATATCACATGTGATATGAAAAATAATGTAATTTTTTTGCATTTTTATCTTTTATGTTGCGTTACATTATATTTTATTGTAAAAAAAACTTTAATAAAAAATATTGATCTTAAAGGGTCGCAGTAACAAAGCGAAAAAATCGAAGATTTTCAAGATTTTTTTTTTCGTTTAAACCAATAGGGTAAATCTTTATTAATCTTTTTGCACTCTATTGAACATATTTTCATTAATAATGCGTGTAATTTTTATTAAAAAACTATTAAAAATTTATAAGTTAACAGCAATTTCTCGAAGGTATGCTCTCAAAAAGCGTTTTGCGGTGAGCACTCTCCTTCTTCACAGAGTTATCTCAAATTAAAAACTTAAATTGATTTCGATAAATTATTAGTTTTTCTAGTCCCTAATCGAAACGATGTGATAAAAAAAAAATTTTGACGAAACAGCGGCAGGTCAAAGTAAAAACTTTGAATTTATAGAAAAATTTCTCTGTTTAATTGTTAATAAATAAATTAGATTTTTTTAAAATAAAAAATCCTTCGATTAAAGACTGCTTGTTAATGTATAAAAAAAGAGTACCAAATTTGGGAAGGATCGGTCAAGCGGTTTTCTTGTAATCTAGCTCACCGATATTAAAAACATGATTTTGAGAAAAAGGAGTTTAAAGTTTCGAGTTTAGCTTACAACTCGTTACAAATCTATTGCGCGACTCCACAAAGAACTTGTTTACTCCCTCAATTTAATAATTTAGTTTATTTATCATCTTAATAAACAAAAAAAATCGATTTTTGAAAGTTATGACTGCGATTAAACTCTTAAGAGATTTTGTTCAAAATAGTTTATGTCGTTTAGAAAGAATTTAATGTTTCTGTTAATAATTCATTTTCTTCACTAAATTGGTTCTAAAACTCGAAAAATAATAAAACGTTTGCAAATTTTACGATTTAAATTCTAAATTCTCAGAAAAACATGATTTTAGTACCACAAACAAGCTTTTTTTTTGAAAGCTGACATTAACTACTTGCAAAATATACTAGAAACTTCTGTCTTAAAATGCATTGCTAGGATGATAATATTATTTCTCAAAAGAAGCTATAGATCAAAGTTTGAAAATGAAGCAAAAAATCTTATTTTCGCTGCCAAAAAAAAAGCGCCAAGTGAATTTTTTTTCTTTTTACGTTTATTTTCTTTCTTATAACACCTAGAAACAGAATCCATTTGAAAATTTTATTTACCTAAAAATTTTATTTAAATCCGCTCCAGAGCACCGTGATCGATGTACCAGAGCATTTGAATGCATTGGAATTCAGAGTTCCTAGTTATCTTTCCAGAAGGCAGGCACCTTTTATTATAAATAAAGTTAATAGAGCAGCAAATACGAGGACACTATGCTATGACACTCTGAACTCTCTTAACCAAATATTTTCAACTGGTACAGCGACTTGCGATTTCTTTTTCTCTAAATTAAATGAATTCCAGAATTGTATAAAGGCTTTTGTTTTGTCTCACCGACGTAATTAATCTTAAACTAGACTCTAACGACTTTGCTCAATGCCTTAGTAACCTAGTATTATTTATCTGTTCATATATTTATCTTAATTTATTTTTCTAAATCTTTATATTTCATTCTCGTAACAGACAGTTTACACACTAATTGACTACATTATTATAATTTAAAATTTGTACTTTTATCAATATATTATCGTGTACCCCTTTTATGGTCCTTAGGACTGCGGAGAATGGTTGTAATAAATAAATAAATAAATAACTCTAAATTTCTCCTAAAATCATATAAGTAACGATTCACAACATTACAAGGTCTAAAAGATTATTTTAATGTCGCCTTTTTTAAAAATATTTTTGCTTTACAAAATACAAGGCTCGCTACATTTTTAAACTAATGTTTAATTGTTTTAACAACTTTAATTTTTTTAAACAATTTTAGTTTATTTTTACAATTTTTTTCATATTTTGTGTTTTAACTAAAGATCTTAAAAGCTTACAACTTTTTAAATTCAATAGGGAAAAACAATTGATTTAAGTTAATTGATTCAATTCAATTGATTGTTTAAACCATTAAAATTGTTCAAAATCAACTTTACATTCAATTTTCCTAGAAACATATCGTTTTTTGCTCTATGAGTTAAAAAAAATTAGTAAATCCCTGAAATATGAGAAAAATAAATTATTTACACAAATATAAATTGTTTAAACAATTAAAAAGTCTTGAAAATTTCAGATGGATAATACTTTAATGAAGAAAACAGTAACGAAATGCTTCTAGGAGAATTTAATGAAAAGTTGTTTTAAACAATTTAAACTCTTCAAACAAAAAAAAACAAAATATTTATTGAACAAGTTTTTTGTCAATTGTTACTAAAGTATCGACAGCTATTACAAAAATATTTTCAATTTGATAATGTAAGAAAAATAAATTGTTTGAATAAATTAAAATTGATTAAATATTTAAATGTATATTGCGAATTATAAATGAATAACTTCTTTATAGTTCTTCAATGATAATTTAAAAAAAGAACATGATTCTAGTTGAATATAATGAAAAGTTGATTTTAAACAATTTTAATTTTTTTAAACAATTTGAATTGTTTAAACAATCAATTAAATTAATCAATTGAATTAAATCAATTAAATTTTTTTTCCTCCCTATTTAAAAAGCTATAAGCTTTTAACATATTTAACTAGAACACAAAATATGAAAAAAATTGTTCAAGGAATTAAAAATTAATTTAAAAATGTAGCGACCCTTGTATTTTGTTAAGCAAAAGTGTTTATAAAAAACGCCACGTAAGAAAATAATATTTTAGACCTGTTTACTTATAAATACAGAATTTATGTTTAGGAGTAGTTCTCTAAGACACCCCTAGAGAGGGTCATTTTGTACAAAAATAATAATAATCGATAGTTTCTTCAACTCTGAACATTTATCGAGGTCTCATAAACTTTTAAGTCTTTTTCGATGAAAATAAGAACAGTTTTTCGCAATTTTTGAAGAAAGTACCTATACTTTTCCCATGATTAGAAAATTAGAAAATTTAGGACAAAAAAGATTCAGGCTAAATAAGATTTAGGCCAAATAAGATTTAGGGCAGATAAGATTAAGGCTAAATGAGATTTAGGTTAGATAAGATTTAGGCTGAATAACATTTAGGCCAAATAAGATTTAGGTCAGATAAGATTTAGGCGATAGAAAATACTTTTAAAACCACTATACGTTCACGAGAACAACATAAAATGCGGCATAAAACCACACGTCCTAATAGTGCAAACAGACAAACTGATTTTTCATAATATTACTCCAAAACAGACAGTTTAGCAGTTTTCATTTAGTCAAATGATCAATTTCATTCAAAATTTATGTTTAGCGATAGAAAATATTCTTAAAACTACTCTAAATTTACGACAATTTTATAAGATACGGCATAAAACCAAACAGATAAGCAGGGCGGACAGACAAAGTGAATTTAACAGTCGTACTATAACAGCTGGTTTGTCAATTTCCATTAACTCAAATCGTCAGTTTGACTTCATATTCGTGATCAGTGACAAAAAATACTTTAAGAAGACCTAGAGAACCAAATATATTCTTGTATTATAAACTCAAACCTAGTGATGCGGACCGAAAAAAAACGATTGTACTTTATCATTAAAAACTAGCATAGGATGCGCGCGTGAAACATTGCATATTGTATATAATGTTCAATTTAAAATTGAATTAACAAAACTTCTGTATACTAAATTTTGAATCTTAAAATAAGTAACATTATTTAAAAAATTAAATTGGAAACTTGAACTAACTGAAATATATTAATTAAATATTTTAAATTTTCAAAATGTATTTTAAATTTAATTTCAAAAACATGTAATTTAAAAAACAATTATAAAATTTATTTTTACAAATGAATAAGGACTTTCACGAAATTTATTTGCTTTTTGTTAGCAATTGATTTTCAATTTTGAAATTTTAATACCATACAACTATTATTTGCCTTACATTTGATGAATTAATTTGAACCTTTAAGTAAAGTCTATTGACTTCTACTAGATATTTTGAAAAAACTCCAAAAAGTTTGGATCAACCCTGATTCTCACGTCGTTTAGCGTCATATCACTCAGACCATGAACGCGTAATACAAACACCAAATTACGTTTCACATTTTCATATAACATCTTAACGAACAATTTTAGTTAACTTAATTTGTCTTTGGCATATTTCTTCTACATTTAATTCTCTTATCTTAACACTACAAATAAGTTTTTTGTTGAGCGTATAATTATTATAATATCATTATTAATTACATAAATTTAATATATAATGTTTACTTTATATAGATCAGTGGGTTGGTTTTTCAATCTAGAATTTTTTTTTTGTAGGACCTATAATTAAAAAATAGATAAGTTATAGAAGGAAAATTTTTTGAAATGTCAAAAAACAGTAAAATCATGAATTATTAAGCGAATTTTTTGTGAGTTGTATATGTTACGGTTAATGTGCGAAGTCCGGTGAATGTGCACATTTCCCGGGCTTTTTGTGGAAAGTGAGTAATTTGTCATTTACTGAAGAAATTATGTACATTCACCAAGTTTATTGTGGATTGTATACATTGACCAGCGTTGGTTGGCGAATATAGAAATTTGCAGTGATTTTGTTAATTAATGTTTTTAAGAATATAAAATGTGATAATGTATTAAATTATTATTAATAAATTGATAAGAAAATATATAAATATTATAAATTTTAATTAAGGAATAGAATTATAATTAATGCAAATGAAAATGAAAATTATAAACTATCAGAATATTATTGCAGAGGATAGACGAAATAAATTAAAAGATATCGTTTTGTTAAGAACAATAGTCTTTAATTAGCACTGAATCGAAATTAAGATTATACAAGGAATATGGCGAAGCGAATAGCTCGCGTGTCTCGACTTGAACGTTGAACGAATGTTAATAAAAAGTGATGTAGAGGGAGACTCTATAAGCGATTATTAAAGCGCCATCTATATAATAGTAAAAGGATAAAAGGGCGCAAATTACAAATTCCAATACTCTCCCTTAATTAGCGACCAATAAAAAAAATAAAATTCACAATAATCCAAAACCAGAAACACAATTTGTAAATTTTAGTCCAGAGAGTCCTTTTGTCAGAGCATCGGTGATCATCTTCTCCGTAGGCAAGTAACTCAATTTAACAGGATGTTCCTTTAACACTTGTCAAATGAAATGATGTTTCACGTCGATATGCTTCGATCTGGAGTGATAAACCGGGTTCTCAGCAAGTTTCCCAGCTCCTTGATTGTCGTTGAAAATTGTGATATTGGCGAGATTTGACAGTCGCAGATTCTTCAGCAGATTCATAATATATACGGCTTCCTTTGCAGCGTCGGTGATAGCCATGTATTTGGCTTCCGTCGAGGAAAGTGCAATTGTGCGTTGCTTGCGCGATTCCCATGAAATTGCAGCTCCGCCGAAAATGAATACAGAGCCAGTATATGATCTTCTGTCGATTGCACAATTTGCCCAGTCAGCGTCTGGGTAGGCGATCAAAGGCTTGTTGTCCTTGATAAACTTTAAGCCTAGTTCCTTGGTACCCTGAAGATATCTAAGCACTCGCTTAGCAGTCGTCCAATGTTCGCGTGTTGGGCTGTTGCTAAACTATCCCAGCACACTGACAGCATGTGCGATGTCAGGTCTTGTTCCAAGAGCGGTGTACATGAGAGAACCTACCAATTCTCGATAAGGAAATTTCTCATGATCCTTAAGATCATCTTGATTGTCGACGAACTTTGTACCTGGTGCGAGAGGAGTGTTGACAGGTTTGCAGTCAATCATGGAAAATCGTTGCAGAATGTCTTTAACGTAGCCAGTTTGAGAAAGAGTTATGCTCTCCCTGTCTTGAGATATTTCGATGCCTAGGCAATATTTTGCCTCGCCGAGATCTTTGACCTTGAACTGTTTAGAGAGGATTTGTTTGATTTCATTCTCTCTTCTCCTGTCGTCAGAAAATATTAAAATGTCATCAACGTAGATAATAACGAAGGTCAGATTTTCCTTGTCGACGTAGACACAAGGATCTGAGTTTGTTGGTGTTAAACCCATTTTTCGAAGAGCCAAATCAAAGCACAGTGCGACACTGGATAACCTTTCCACTTGACGGTCTGTCGACTAGATCAAAAGTATCGTTTGATATTAAACTCTTGATTTCTGCGTAGATGGCATCCTCTCATTCGCCACTGTCGGATCCTGACAATGCTTGTTGAAGTGGAATTTCACACGCACTCATAGCGAATTCAGCACTTTCCCAACCTAGAAATTCGTCGTCACTTGACGATGTCGAGTCGTCATGTTGAGATTCTTCGGGATTATTGTTCCTTTCGACTGTTCCGTCTTGAGACTCATTCTCATTGGAGTGCACTATTTCACTTTGTTCGACAGCTGGTTGCAAATTGTCGTCTGTGATAAGGTTGAACTTCTTGAATGGTCGTCCAGGCATGCCGGTTTTTATCTTCTTTGATCAGCCTGGTCCTCGTTTGTTTACTGCCAGAATTTCTGGATTTGACACATGTGGAGCGTCGTTTACGATGATGTTGTAAATTGGAATGTCCACATCTTGATTTGCATTCTGATCGTAGGAAAATTCCATTTCGCGTGCAATAATTGGATCATCTCGAGCAACACTTGTCGATGATTCATCCATGAATCGAACGTCACGCGTTGTGTGAATCTTTGCGTCAGCAGGTGACCAGATTCGATAAGCCTTGGCGGTAGTCGAGTATCCGACGAAAACTCCCTCAATTCCACGAGGTTTCAGTTTATCCTTGCCTGGTGATTTGTCGAGGAAGTAAACTTTGACTCCAAATTTTCTAAAATGTCGAATGTCGGGACGCTTTCCCGTCCATATTTCATGTGGAGTTTTTGTACCTAGTGGCTTCGTGATGCACCTATTTCGGATGTAACATGCCGTCGCAACAGCTTTAGCCCAGAATGATGTAGGCAATCCAGAATCTATAAGCATGCAACGCGCTGGCTCTATCAAGGTTCTGTTCTTCCGTTCCGCGATGCCATTTTGCTGCGGAGTGTATGGAGCTGTCAATCGATTTCGAATCCCTGATTTTTTTAGAATTTGATCCATTCCCGAATATACATATTCTCTTTCATTATCGGATTGAATCGATTTGATTTTCTTTCCAGTGTGCGTTTCTGCAAAATTTTTATATTCGACAAATTTTGCGACAACGTCAGATTTGTTACGGAGAAAACAAACTTCCGTCCATCGACTGTAGTCGTCCGTAAAAGTCAACAAATAGCGAGCTCCTCCTTTTGACTCTGTCCTTATCGGGCCGCACAAGTCTGTGTGCACGATTTCGAGTAACGAGGAAGAGCCTTGACTTCTTTTAGGAAAAGGCGTACGAACAATTTTTCCCGTCGCACAAGTTTCACACGGTGAATAATTACTGTCGAATTTAAATTTCATGCCGGTTACCGAATCATTCCGCATCATTAAAGTCTATCGTTTCGATTTAAATGTCCTAGACGTCTATGCCACTCAACTTCGTCACTTTTGACGTTTTTGACACCACTTACAGCGCTCGCGATATCGGGTTCGGTGTTGACGAGAAACAAATCACCTTCGCAGTTCGCGGTAAACTTCAAAGTTCCTTTTTCGTCTTTTATATATGCACGAGTTTTTGTGAAAACAACACTATGATTTTTGTCCACAATTTTAGCCACTGAAAGCAAGTTGGTGCGTAAATTTGGCACGTAAAGAGTATTTTGTAAAAGAAACGATTTACTTGTATTGCCATTAGAAGCAGTAATTTGAACGTCGCCTTTTGCAGTCACTTCCGCAGTCGTGTTGCTAGCGAGCTTCACTCCACTTTTAAACTCGTAGGAATTTGTGAAAGATCGCTTATCTTTGCAAATGTGCGCGGTTGAACCGCTGTCCAAGCACCATTTTTCGCTGGACACAGCATTAAAAGACAAATTATCATTACACTGATTATTGTTAATCGCGACGAAAGCATCGTTTACTGCGTTGGCATTTTGATTTACACTTCTCTTCTTTATAAAACACTTTGATTCTTTGTGACCTATTTTCCCACAAAAGTTGCACTTTAATTTTTCACGCTGGTTAGGATTGCTATTCTGTTTGTTTACTACACGATCACTGTATGCACTTTTCACATTGGCATGTCGTTGTTTTGCGAACATAGCGCCACCACTATCGTCGACTTTGTGTTCTCTGGAGAAACTTTCTTCAGTAATTTTTACCATTAATATGTCGACTGTTGGTAATGTTTCACGAGATTTAATGGCACAGCAGAAATTATTGTAGCTGCTCGGCAAGCTGTGTAGAAGCATAATCGTCAATAAGTCGCCGTTGATCTCGATATCCATTTCTTTGAAGATTGCCGACAGTGTTCATGAATCGCGATAGATAATCTTGGACGTCGTCATCTTCGCGCCTTTATTGTGACAATAATTGTTCGAGCAAGGTAGCTTTCCGTGTGGGGCCCTGCGAAGCATAAATGGATTCCAATCTTGTCCAAACTTCAGACGATGTTTCGCAGTTTCGAATGTGTTTGAGCTGCGATGAACTGATTAAAAGTATGAGATCAGCTTTCACCATCTTGTCCTCCATTGTCCACCTTTCGAGTGCTGCCTGTGCTGCGGCGCGAGCCTCGCCTTCACGGGGAACTTCAGGTTTTACATTTGCACCTGAGACATAAGCCCATGTATTGTTTTTTGTCAAAAGAGCTTCAACTTGGGTTTTTTAAGTGTCGAAATTGTCCTTGGTAAGAAGCTCTATGCGCATGGGACTAAAAGATTGAGCTTGCGCCATTTTGAATTTCCTTTACGAAACAGAAGCGATGAATTTTCACACGCGACAAAATTTCAAAGAAACAGAAACTGTTCACACGTTTGAAGACGACAAATACGAATCAAATTCACTATGAACGAATTTTCACCGAAAAATCGCGGGAGAACACGGGCGGTCAAAAAGCTATAGTTCAACTGGGTCACATAACCTATCAGAATATTATTGCAGTGAATAGACGAAATAAATTAAAAGATATCGTTTTGTTAAGAACAATAGTCTTTACTTAGCACTGAATCGAAATTAAGATTATACAAGGAATATGGCGAAGCGAATAGCTCGCGTGTCTCGACTTGAACGTTGAACGAACGTTAATAAAAAGTGATGTAGAGGAAGACTCTATAGGCGATTATTAAAGCGCCATCTATATAATAGTAAAAGGATAAAAGGGCGTGAATTACAAATTCCAATATAAATTGAAACAGAAAGACAAATATAAATAGAAGTACAAATGTAAATAATAATATTAATTGATATCTCAATTGTATGTTAACCCAACTTTTGCAAATGGGATAGATTTGTAAAGGTCTGTTATTTATCTAGTTTGATTTTGACAGTAACACTGTTCATACCGTGTTAAATTCATTAAAGTAAAAATGAATGAGAATCATGAAATGAACGAAAAATTTAATGAATATGTCGTCAATATTATTGCGAGAAATTGTTAAAACCCAATCATTGACTGGTGGTCAAGAATTCAAACGATGCTTTTGCAAAGGCAAATGTGACACAAAAAGGTACAGTTGCAAGCAGGAAAATCTATTATGTAATTCAAAGTGTCATGGCAGTGGCCCTTGTAAAAATAAATAAATGGGGCAAAATTTCTGTACCGATCCAACTGAAAAAAAAATGTTCTCAGATCGGACTGAAATTTGTACTCAATTTAACCCTAGGGGTGAGTACTTCAGTCACCAAGTATTACTATATTTTAACAAAAACTGTGTGGTAGGGAGGGGGGTCAAGTTTTTGACGAAGAGCAGGTATACTCCGTTTTGGTCATTCGTAACTTTTATACGGAAAGTCGCACATTTTTTTGTCCTATACATTATCGATAAGTTTTTTTCTGCTCTTTCAAATGGTAGAAAAAATTTTTTTGAAAATTAAAAATTTGACTTTTTTTTTAAAAAATCAAAAATTTTTTTGACTTTTTTTCAAAAAAGACATTTTTTTTTTAATTTTTTTTTTTTTTTTAACAAAGCTTAAAATGTGTACTTTTAGTACACCAAATATAAAAATGTCTTTTTTTTTTGTTTTCGAGATATTAAATAATGAATTTTTAGAAATAAGGTGAAGAATATAATAATTCTTCAAAAAAATAAAGTTTATGTTAATTTAAATTTCTAATTTTAAAGAAAATAAAAAGCTACATTCAAAAGAGCCCAAACATAAATTATTCTAATTAATATTTACCAAATAAACAATATTTAAATAATTATTAATAAAAACTTGATTATAAAATTATTGTTATCTTATAAAAAAAATATTATGTCAATTCTATTTTTATATTTAGGTTTATTTATTTCTATATTTATTTATTTGTATGTTCCTTTATTTACATGTTTCAAAAATATAATAAGCTGTAGTTTTTTACAATTGATATTGATATTGTAAATAAATTATTCAAAAATCTGTATTCGTATATTTTAACGAGGATCTAATTTTTCATCCATTTTCTAAAAAAAGGTTTTTCTTTTTTTCATATCTTTAATAATAAGCAATAATATTTGAAAACCGCTATCTGCAGTTTACAGGGTTTAGACTGTCACTGATTGGGAGTTATTTCAATGCCTGCATTACAGCTGTGTAATATGTAAATGTGTAAATTTGTGGTATGTTACTCTTTATAAAAATATGATTCGTGATTTGTACTGTATTTGTGTAATATGTTGTATTATAAAATTATCTATTTTTGAAAATAGACTTAAATGATTGAAGCTGTTTTACTTATTTTCTTTTTTATTGGTGTTGTTGGAATTCTTTGTTTTTGTAACCTTAGTTGGGATTTTAGTAGATTTCGGTATTTTGCTCCTTGTTCTTTGTGTTGTTTTCGGCATTTTTGGAAAATAGTCACATTCCATCGCAGATGAAAATTTTTTTAATTGAAGTCTGTTATCTTCTTGCGGTTTAAAGGAATGATATTGAGAAGTACTAGTTATTGTCACTGCACTATCGAATCTGCTTTTTAACATTTGGATGGTTGAGTCATGAGTCTCTTTACTTTTAGAAAAAATAAGAGTTTCTTTGCAATTTTTTTTTGCCCAGTTAAATAAACTTTCTGCATTAAGAATGTGTTGTTTTGAACAGGCTTGGAGACTTGCACGAGCAGCTCCTCTTTTTATATTGGCTCCTACACCATCGCAAGCTCCTTTACCATGGGCAGTGGCATGGTAATGCCATTCTGCAGGAATACCAAAATCTTTTTCATGAGCCAGAAGATTAGCAAAAGAATATTTATTTTTAAAATGCTGCCTTGCTCCATCAGTAAAGTAAAAAACTTTTTTTACTTCAAAATTTTCTTTTAAATAGTTCATGATGACAGTTTGATATTCATAGACACTAGCAGTGTCATGTGCCAAATTGTCTGAAATTATAGCCATGCTTTTATGCAACAAATTGTCTTCTACATTGTAGTATATTACTACTGTAAAGATCGTTGCTTGGTTGTTGTTCCAGTGAAAAGCTTGGGCAGCGTTTTGAACGATAAAAGCATAATTTTCAGCGAAATCAAATGAAATTACAAACTCACCAGGCGCTAATTTTTCCTTTAGACTTTTATAGAAAATTGCTTGTTCTCTGGCAATAAGATCATGTGTCTTCAGTTTACTTAAGCGTCCACATAAATCTTGTACAAATTCATCAACGTTTTGTCCGAGAGTTTTTAAGTTATATCTATCAGTCTGCATCCAAACTTCACACTTTATCTCTTCAACACAATCTTTATCAAAAGCTTCAATTAAAATTTCTCTCAAAACATTTGTACCTGGACATAGTTCACAATCTCCTAAATAGCAAGAAATTCTGGGAATAGGACAGATTATAGATTTTATACAATCATGATAATTAGATAACTGTAGTTTATTGTCCTTAGTTAAATCTTCAATGTTAATTTCATTTAGCATTAATTTCACATTTTCGTGATACGTGCAAACACATACAGTGTGTGTGCCGCTACTTCCAGCTAACACACAATGAGTAGGCCTAAGTTGGGAAAATTTTGATAAACTTATTTGTACGTCGTTGTGTTCTGATTTAAATTGCTCATATAATTAATTTAATTTGCATAATAGAAGCCTTTTTTGCACATGCTCACGAGTTCCATCCTCATTTTTTACTGAAATGAAGTCCTTCATGCCAGGCATCATGCGACTGATGTCGTCACGATTGTAATAATCTTTAACTAAAGTCACCGTTTCAGCCGACATTTGGTTTCCTTTCCTTGGTTTTGGTAAAGACAAAATGCCATATTTAGCTACGGTATATTTTACATTTCTCGCCTGTCTGTCGGAAACGTTAAATTCTGTCATTAACTTATTACGACTCCAAGAGCTTGGTAGAAGTGTAAGAAGTTGAAATTGTTCTGCTAAATTATTTGAGTTTTGAAATTTTTCCTTAATTTGATCAAAAATTTCTACACACGATTTGTGATGTTCATAATCTTTATCAGTACATTTAAAATTACTTATTTTATTTCCAGGCAAAACAAAGTCTTCATCATTTTTCTGATCGTCGATTTCATCAAAAATTTCATCAGATTTTTCAAAATCTATTTTATCTACTTGATGCAGCTGTGCTTCAGTACACGTACTTGAAGTTTCCTTAACTGCTGCTGTTGAAAGATTCATTTCTTTTTGTAAAGCAAAATTACAATTCAAGCAAATTTTTGCACCTGGTGGAAAAGAGTATCTTCGTTGCACATTCGAAGACACGAGACGTAATGCACTATTTGTATGACCTTTTTTCTTAAAAGGATTAATGCATCTATTTTTCCAAACAATTAATGACTGACTTGAAGCCATGTTTGATTAAAATATCGACAATCAAATACAAACTATTTTATAAAATGGAACAATTGTTAGAAAATATTAAAATTACAAGCGTCTTGTGTTAGTAAAGAATATGTAAAGAAATATCTACAAACCTGCTTATTTACTCAAAAATAAAAAATTTTATATCTAATAGAAAACTTGTTCAGAAAATACAAAAATTTTGTTTGCTTTATAAAAGTATACAATACGAAAAATAAACCAAGATAATTTGTACGAACCTGAGATCAACGAATTCTTCAAGAATACAAAAAATGAAATCTTCAACACTTCTTATAAATCATAATACGCAACTGTACTGTGGGAAATAAAAACTTGGCCCCCCAGTGGCAACTTTTAGAACTACTTTAAAATAGGCGCTAAATTTAAAAATACTTTAAACAGAGGATACATATTTAAAGTAAAGAAGATTACTTTATTGTAACGGAAAGCTTATTTTAGTCCTTAATTAATCACAAACAACAATTTACACAATATTTCTAACATATTATTGCTTATTATTAAAGATATGAAAAAAAGAAAAACCTTTTTTTAGAAAATGGATGAAAAATTAGATCCTCGTTAAAATATACGAATACAGATTTTCGATAATTTATTTACAATATCAATATCAATTGTAAAAACCTACAGCTTATTATATTTTTGAAACATGTAAATAAAGGAACATACAAATAAATAAATAAATATAGAAATAAATAAACCTAAATATAAAAATAGAATTGACATAATATTTTTTTTATTAGATAACAATAATTTTATAATCAAGTTTTTATTAATAATTATTTAAATATTGTTTAAGGTAATGGAACCAATAGTCGATCAACATCTTGAGAAAAAAAAGTAAGGTTTTCAATAAAACTCCATAAATTCGAAACGAACTATGCATTTTGAATTTTCTTTTTTAAGTTATGTAGTGGAAGATCTGTAAATGCCTAACCGTTGAAATCGAATTATTTAGTTTAAGTTATTTATTCTAAAATTCAAATTTAAAAAGGACCTTCTTTTGGGGGTTAGGGACCCAATAGTCGATCAGCGTCAAAAATGGCTGAAAACCTTTTGCACCAGTAGTCGATCAATCTTGCACCAATAGTCGATCACACAACTTGAAATACAATTATTTAGTTAATTAACTAGAAAAATGAATCGTAGTACTTAAAAATTAATGTATTTATAAGTTTTACAAATAAAATTAACAACAAACAAATAAAAATTACATGTAAAGCGCAAATTAATCGACTTATATCAAACTGTATCAAACTGATCGACTATTGGAGGCTGATCGAGTATTGGCGCACTTATCTTATTTGGTAAATATTAATTAGAATAATTTATGTTTGGGCTCTTCTGAATGCAGCTTTTTATTTTCTTTAAAATTAGAAATTTTAATTAACTTAAACTTTATTTTTTTGAGGAACTATTATATTCTTCATCTTATTTCTAAAAATTCATTATTTAATATCTCGAAAACAAAAAAAAAAGACATTTTTATATTTGGTGTTCTAAAAGTACACATTTTAAACTTTGTTAAAAAAAAAAAAAAAATTAAAAAAAAAATGTCTTTTTTGAAAAAAAGTCAAAAAAATTTTTGATTTTTTAAAAAAAAAGTCAAATTTTTAATTTTCAAAAAAATTTTTTCTACCATTTGAAAGAGCAGAAAAAAACTTATCGATAATATATAGGACAAAAAAATGTGCGACTTTCCGTATAAAAGTTACGAATGACCAAAACGGAGTATACCTGCTCTTCGTCAAAAACTTGACCCCCCTCCCTTCCACACAGTTTTTGTTAAAATATAGTAATACTTGGTGACTGAAGTACTCACCCCTAGGGTTAAATTGAGTACAAATTTCAGTCCGATCTGAGAACATTTTTTTTTCAGTTGGATCGGTACAGAAATTTTGCCCCAAATACATATTTCGTCTGTAGCATGCCATAATACTGAGTTTTACTTTGACCGAAATGATTTAATGATTAAAGTGCGTAGAAACACAAAATTCGTATGTTATTCTCACATTCACCATCCTACTAATGCCCAATTCGGGCAATGTGCACATTGACCAACTTTGCACTTTAACCGTAGCATATACATTATATAGGTCAATCGATTCGTTATGAGACAAGACATATGATTTTTGTATTTATTACCTTGTATTTTTAGCATTTATGAGCTTAATAATTCATCCAAATTTTACTGAAATCTGTTGAAGCATTCTCAAGATATCCTGGCGACAAGAAAAGTTACACAAACACACACACACACACACACACATCTAAACATTTGTCTAAAAATTAAAATTTACGCTTTTTAGATGAAAATAATAATTAAATTTAGACTATTTCTGAAAAATTGAAAATCTCAACAATCACTTAGCTTCCTCTATGATGAATCGAGGCTAAGGCTTAACATTTGAAGTTTAAGTTTAAGTTCCGCGCAGATCTTAATCTAGAATTTTTGCTCGATTGCGAATTCAATACTAAATATTAGTGATCTGCTTTAATAAAATTACTATTTTACTGAGGGGCCTCACGTCGGTACCAAGACCTGTTTGTTGAGACTTAGAATGTAATACTCCTTACTCAGAAAACTATTTATTTCGCTCATCTTTCCCCAACATTTGACCGATTTCATACTTTTTAAACGCTCTGTTTGGAAATATTCGTCAATTTCAGAAACAAGATAAGGTAAGGTTTTTCGCTTTGAAAATTTAGTACCCTGGATTAATTTCAGACAATTCTGCGGAACCGATTTAATTAGTAATTTTTCATCAAGCTTGTCACTGTTCGAGGAACCCTGTGGACTGTCAAAGTTGGGTCGATGAACAGGTTGAGAAAAAAAAAAAAAGATAACGTAATTTTCGAAGTCCCCTGTTGTAACAAAAAATTCACTGTACACGAGGCTAATGAAAATTACATTGAACCGTTTTTACTTTGCACCCGTCAAAGATTCCTAAAAAATAATTAGGATATGTTGACAAATAAGATTAAATTTATCCAATATGAAAGTCCTATGACCAATAGTAGGGTAATAAATTACTAATTAGTTAACAAAAGTACAAAAATATAATTCACAGGCACATGATGCCTCAAACCTATCTATTGTTAATAATGTATACCTAGAAAATTAAGCAAGGTATGCTTAAATCTATTCTTCTTACTTTTAAGCACGCAGGCCGAGAAACACTTATACTAATACAATATCCTACTAATACACTTGAAACCTAACTTATACACTAAACGCAACACGTAACACTGTTAACGACAGTTTACTCTATTCTCATATACTAACCGAGCGAGATTGTCACAACTATTGAGAATATAGCAAATCAAAATTTTATTTAGTAAGGATATAAAATTTCGGTTATAGAGGCATTCTATGCCACTACAACCATCTCTGTGCCATCTCAGTTGTAGTTTTGCCTGATGTGTGAATGTGTACGATGCATTATGTCCACGTAACCCATCGTTGCCGATGTACAATGAAGCAAAGTTTTGATAAACGAAAAATAAAATAAAAATAATTTTTTTTCGTCTTTTCATGGACTATAAACGTAATTTTATTAGATTACTGGCAAAGTAAAACGCGCGCAAGCTTGCGATTAGCTTTTCATGCATTTTAGAAATTAAAGTATAATAAGGAATATAACAAATCGATAAATAATATTTAACCAAAAGAAGAAATAATATTTAGGGATTCTAAATATTACCCCAATCCAGCGCACCTAAGTTTGCTACAACCCTGACGCAATCTTTCCAGAAGTTTCCAAACTTGCAACAAACTTGATGAAAGTTTCGTAACTTCAGAAATGGTTACAAAAGTTACAAAAAGTTTAGGTGCTGTGTAGCATCCCACTTATTTATTTATAATACTAATACATAATATCAATATATAATTAACATTTCAATTGAATAAATAATGTTCTTCATTAATTAAAAGTAATTGTTATTTATTTTTTTTATTTATTATTTCCCGATAAAGAGAAACAAAATCAATAAAACAAAGGACTAACTTCAGTTCAGATTTGGAACGGTGGACAGAGTAAAGTAAAATAACAGCAATTGAACTTTTAGTGTATTCCACTATTCGACACTTTAAATTAGTCTAAACTATTATTAAAATTAATATAATTGTGTAATAGATATATATATATATATATATATATATGGGACATTCTCTGTCAACGGAAGACCCCCCCCCCCCTGTCTAAAATTGGTTAAGATGAATTGGGATATATATGGGTGCAAAAGAAAGCTTATTATCTCTAGTTTCAAATGCAGTCTGGCCTTTTTTGAAAAATCAAGACAGCGGAAAAATATAGCTACTGAAAGGATACTACCTCATCATAAGAGAATATTTTTATTATGTTTACGCTTAGCCAAGACATAATAGCAAGTCGCCAAACGCCCATTTTTGTGTAATTTTAATCAACGAACATAAATCAAATACCTTTCCCTTCGAAAAATTTTTTTGTGTCGTCCATAACCTCAAAAAACTAACAAAACAGCAGTTTTTATTGTTTTCCAGAAACCCAAGATATCATAAGAAATCGAGAGAAGCTTTTGTTTGTGTAATTTTGAGTCAAAAACATAAATAAAATACTTTTCCCTTTCCCCCTAATTATTCAAGGTGATAAAAAAGGTAAACTACCCTTAAAAGCCCCCCCCCCCCATGAAAAAATAATAGAAAATAATTCTGAAAAAGATTATTATTTTCCACAAAAAATTTTTGTTTAGTTCAAAAACCATGGAATTGGCGTAGAAGAATATCCCCTAGTTATACAAAATGATACCAAGGGTTAACTACCCCCAAAAAGTCACCCCTAGGAAGAGTAATACAAAATAATTCTGAAAAATATTTTCATTTTCCACAAAAACGTTATGATCAAGCTCTAAAGCCATGGAGGATACGTGGGAGGATATCTCCTAGTTATTCAAGATGATAAAAAAGGTAAACTACCCTTAAAAGTAATCCCTAAGAAAAATAATAGAAAATAATTCGAAAAAAATTATTATTTTCCCCAATAAATTTTTGTTCAGTATCAAAACCATGAAATATCCTCTTGGTATTAAAGATAATAGCAAAGGCTAACTACTCCTAAAAGTCACCTTTTAGAAGAGTAATCCAATATACTTTTAAAAAATATAATCATTTTCCACAAAAAAATTTTGTTTAGTTCTAAAACCATGGAATTGACGTGGAGGGATATCTCCTAGTTATTCGAAATGATAGCAGGGTTTATTTAAGGGTAGCTACACCTTGCTATCATTTTAAATAACTAAGGGATAACCTCCCACGTCACTTCCATGGCTTTAGAACTAGAACAAAAGTTTTTTTGGAATATGACAATTTTTTCACAATTATTTTCAATTATTTTCCATGGTTTTAGAACTTGACCATATCGTTTTTGTGGAACATGATTATATTTTTCAGAATTACTTTGGATTTCTCTTCCTAAAGGTGAATTTTTGGGGGTAGTAAACTCTTGTTATCATATGGGATAACTAGAATTCCCTACCAGGTTAGTTTCATGGTTTTAGAACTAAAGAAAAATTTTTTGTGGAAAATGATAATATTTTTTAGAACTGTTTTGAATTACTCTCCTTAGGGGTGACTTTTAGGGGTAGTTAACCTGTGCTATCATCTTGAATACCTAGAGGATATCCTCCCACGTCAGTTTCATGGTTTTGGAACTGAAAAAAAATTTATTGTGAAAAATAATAATTTTTTTCCGAATTATTTTCTATTACTTTTTTAAGGATGACTTTTAAGGGTAGTTTACCTTTCTTATCATCTTGAATAATTAGGGGATATCTTCTCATGTACCTTTCATCGATTTAGATCACAAACGAAAGCTTCTCCCTATTTCTAATGATATCTTGGGTTTCTGAAAACAAGAAAAACAGCTGTTTTTTTTTGGGTTTTTTAAAGGTTAAGGACGACATAGAAATTTTTTTCGAAAGGAATAGTATTTTATGTATTTTTTTCCCTGACCTTTCAAAAATCGAAAAAATTCCATTTCTTAACAAAATGTATATTCTATAAATATGAATTTATCATTCAGTGTATATATCAATAGAAAGATAAAATTGATCGATTTCTCTGAGTCAGGAAGGTGGTGGATTAATTTGGTAAATAAGAAACCAAATTAATAATTTGAGATACATGGCTTTTCGGTCAAAAATTCTTTATTTATCAACAATAAGTTGACTTATTGTTGATAAATAAAGAATTTTTGACCGAAAAGCCATTTATCTCAAATTATTATATATATTATACGGTCACACATACAAACAAGAAACCAAATTATTTAACGTTTCGACTAAACAATGCAGTCCTCATCAGAACTGTGAATTTTAATTACGAGATTTTAAATTTTGTTTATAAAGGTATGATGAATAGTATACAAAAATGACAGTACTCACATAAAAAGATGATTGTTTAATTTTTTAAAAACGTTGGCATTTGCTCTTTTATTTAAAAGAGACAAATTTTGTCAAAATTTATATAAACTGTATAGTTTAAAAGTCGACAGTTAACTGAAGGAAGTTAATTACAATGTTTACTTTTAAAATTTCCTATTTACTAAGTAGTACAAGGAAAAGGTGATTAGAAATCAATTTATTGAATTTAAATTTATTTTTGATTTTCTAATTTAATTTCTCTTATTAAAGAGTAATAGTTTATTAAGTGAAATGATGTCCTCTTTTCTATTTATTGAAAATTCTTGTAATTTTATGTGTATCATTTCAGATATAAGAAGTTTTTTTATAAAAAGGTTCTCTGTTTAAAATTTCAAAATTTTCCCAATCAAATTCGTGCTCCAAATTGTCTTTGTCAGTATTGACATTTTTATAAATAGTCATCACCGAATATTTTTTCTTTATATGTTCATAAACTCGTGTTATTATGTGACGTTTTGATTGGCCCACATATGAAGCTGGACAGTCTTTGCAGTTTATTTTGAAAACAGTGTGGGCCAACAACATAAGAAGTCAATTATTAAAAAATATAGACATTTTCAAAAACAAAACAAACCACATAACTATAAATGACAGAATTTTCGCAAAAAAATTAGATGAGACAAAAAAATTTATAAAAACGCACAATAACATTCTTTTTACTTTAGCTGACAAAGTTAACACGACTGTAGCAATTGAAAAATCTGACCATTATAATAAAATGGTCCACATTATTATCTGACCGAAGCACATACAATAAAATACAAAAAAAACCCTTTAAAATCCTTACCAAAAGATACTCACACTGAGAAACTTTTAAATACAGTTTTTGCTTTTTTCAATTTCTATATTTGTAATAAAACATCAGAATTTAGGGATAATCGAGGTACGATAATAATAGCTATTATTGTTATCTTATATTATTAATGAATTACTATTGTTATATTACTAATTTTGGTAATTGTCCTTATAGGTCACCTAGGACAAATGAATGAATAAATAAAAAAATAAATAAATTGTATAACAAATCATAGGACGCGCTTCGGAGAAAGGTACTCTAAAAACAATAACAACATTTTTTAAATTCAGATAATGAAAAAGAAACCTTAATGAAGTCAAATTAACCATACACTGACAAACTTCTGATTTTAATATCTGCTTTATTACTTATCACTATGTACAATAAAATTTAAAAATGTAGGGATAATTAAGGCGTGGTTATAAAAACTCTTACATTGTTTATAAAAAGACGTTTTAGATAAAACAGTTGTCTTTTTGATAAGAAGTAGTAAAAGTGTTATACACACTTCATAAGACACATAATTATATTAACTCTAAAGAATTTTAGAGAGAAGGAAATAAAGAATTGCAAGCATTCTAAAACTTTATTATAAAAATTGGGACCATGTGAAGCTGTATGCTCACGCACAGGAAAAAGAAAAATGCCAGTATTTTTTTGACAGGTCAGAGATGCAGATGCAAGTTCGTCTTTGATATATGTATAGTTACAAGTATTCTCTACCTCTAGAGTAGTATTTGACGAAATCAATGTAACGAACAACCTATACTATGATATATACACCGGAGTCTTAATTTAACGGACAGTTCGGTTGCCTGTCCACTAAATCGAGAGTGACGTCACGAGCATTCTGATTGATGCAGCTCTGTACACCTCTGGGCGCGGTGCCCTGAAATGTTTATGTACAAACTTACTGCTACACATACATTACATGACTAAGAGGTTAGACTTGTGGGTACGCTACTGAAAGAAGGCGGAAATTCTTGAGGAGCTCATTAAAAGTCCACTAAATCGATGTCCATTAAATCGAGACTCCGGTGTACTGTGACAACGACAACGATACTCAGACAACGAGCTAAACTTATCGAAAGATATTCGAAAAATTTGGTAATTTTTATCCAAACTCATCAAATAATATAGTCATATTGATAAGTCAAAAATAATGTATCAGTAGACCATCTGACGCAGAATTTTATAAGATTTTCAAATATGTTAATCCAAAGTTCCTATCTAACTTTTTGACCAGGATATACTGATTTGAATTGAGCTGTGTTTTTGAAACCACTTTTATTGATCGGACCGACAATTTCCGACGTGGTAGTGTACATTATTTGTAAAACCAATTAGACATTAAAACAAATTAAAATCGTTTGGAATAAATACACAAAATGAAGTCTAAGAGTTTATTACAGAGGAAATGTATCAATACGTTTCGGTAAAATAAATTATAAAAAAAAAGATGATTGGCCTAAACAAAATCACACTCTCAATTGTAAGAGGAAGGGGAAAGACAGAATAAATAGGCTATACAGAAGAAGAAAATATAACTAGCCTCACATATTCATTGCGACTACATCATCCTACTGTCCACTATATCATGTTAGGATGGTTTACGCTTTTTGACAATCATAAGATTGACGCGAATGTTTGAATTTAGTAAAATAATTTTTTTCAAGAATAAATATCGAGTGCATATTTAAATAAATTTCTGGCTGTCAGAGAAGTTTTTGCACTTAAAATACATCAGCTTTATTTGAAAAAATTAGGGGGTCGATTTGGGACCACCATTTTTGAGGGTGTCGAAAACTTCTGTCTTTGCTTTCTGATCGAACCCACTTAACGACACCTACCTACACCTACAAACCTTATCAACTGTCGAGAAACATAGAAAAATGATCTCAATACAGAAAAAAAACTTGAACTCAGAGAAAAAGAATTGATTTTTGGTTCCTTTATGGCCTTTTCACATTTATAACTCATCCAAGGAGTTACATATAATTGGTGAGAGATTAGTCCGGAAAATTTTTCAGTGTATTATTATTATTATTATTATTATTACAGTTGACCATCTCAGTAAACCTGGTTTCTCAGCTTGGTATGATTCTTTTATACTGCTGCACCGAAAAGTTCCGACTGAATTCGTATACAGCCCAACACAAGATAAAACGGGAAGCAAGCATGCGATAGAGGACAGAAATACCGTCTGTCCTTTTATATCACATGTTTGCGTTTCGTTCCAGTCTTATTTTGCTTAGGGCTTACTTTTATCCAGCAGCGAAAGAAGTGAAAAAAGGTTCGTAGTGGGGGAACCTAAGTTCCATAAAAAAACTCTTCCATCATAATCAGGTTTACTGAAATGTTCGACTGCATGATCATTTTGTTTGATTGAAATAATGTTATTTATTTACCATTTCATATAAGCTATAAAAACATTGTAGTACTTACTGGAACTTTGGGTTGGTCTTTGAAACAACACCAACTTCGATTTCAGATGGTTTAAAATCTACAGACAAGACTGTTGAGAGACAAGTAATGGCTAGTTGAATAGTTTCATCGTAATCATAACTTTGTTTTTTTTTCAATTTTTTCTCCAAATAAGAATTAGCCTCCGTTTGTTTAGAACCAGCAGCAATAGCCCTATATCCACAAAAATAACCAGCAGGGTCTGCTTTATAAATGCACGGACCTTTTTCTTCGTCATAAGCTATTAAAATCATTGAACATCCAAGAGGTCGCATTTCTGCGTTTTGCGTATAAACTTGACTAATGTCAGCTACTCGTCGACATAAACAGTCAACAGGAATTTCATAATCGTTCTTGTACTTAAAATTGGCAGCTTCATAGCGAGCTCGTTGAACCTGAGATTTACTATCCGCTGAAAAGTTAAGTTATAAAATTTATTTAGTTTCTTATTGTTATAGAGCTATTGATAATAGTAGGTGTATGCGGTTAACTGTTTTCTGTTGTTGTTAAAAACTGGTTTCTGGTAATGAAATTTCTTTAAAACAGGTTATTAAATGGTTTTCGGGATTTTTTTAAAAAGAAGAACCGGATTTTCCAGAAACATGGCCAATGAGGGAGCAGTCTCTAGCGGTACTACATTCTACTTAGTTAACTAAATTTTTTTTGTTTACGAAATTGAATTACTCTAATTGGTCAAATTGGTCAAATCTTTCAGCGTGCTTTCGAGAATAACAAATTTTAATCGTTCTTGTTCTTCACAAACCTGTACTTCAGATCCACACGGCACCGTAAATTCCCTGAATTTTCCCTGAGTATTAGTCGACATTTCCCGAATATTCGAATTTAATTTTCAGGACAGTTTCGTGGAAGCATTAAAATGTCCTCCAAAGGGAATATTGGACGCAGAAATGTCCTGAAAATTAGGAACACAGAAACCCTCTCTGCATATTAGGTTCGAATATTCGGGAAATATCTACAAATATTCAGGGAAAATTCAGGGAATTTCCGGTGTTGTGTGGCGATTTGGGTATTCTTTGCGTAGAACCACAGTTAGCAAGAAAATTGTATTTCGGAGCTTTTATAGGTACCATTGTTTACAAAATAGCACGAAAAGGACTTTTTTAACTCAATATAAATTAAAAAAACGAATTTTTTTTTTAATTGATATAGTTTACTCGCATTTATTTATATGAAAAATAGAATAAAAATAATTATTATAATTTAATTGTTAGTTGACAAAATCGTAGAACTTCTGAAAGAATAAGAATTTTTTGAAAATTCAAATTGGAGGTGAAAGCTGGATACTTGTAGAATAGAGGAAAAATACTGAGAATTTCGACAAAAAATGTTTTACCTATAAAAAATTATTACAACAGTTACGGTTTTCGATAAAAATCATATTTTTCCTGTCGCAGAACCAGGATAATGCTTGTTTTTTGTTCGTTCTGAGATATTTTATAATTTTTTATGTTATTTTAACAAATTTGAGGTTACAATTTCAAATTTCAAAATGGCGGAATCAAAATGACTTACTAAAATGAAATATCTATAGATATAAAGGAAAAATATACAGAATGACAATAAAATATGTTTAAACTGTAAAAATTGTCGACAAAAATGACAATTTTCAATTTAAATTAATTTTTCCCTTCCCAGAATCAGAAAAATAACTTTTCTACCACACCTGCACGAAAACCTCGTGTTTTGTACGCGTCAGCGGGTCAGCACTCGCAGTTTTCAGGTCAGTGACGTTAGAGATAAAAAAACTTCCGAACAGTGAAAAAAACTCTCATCGCGCAGGCGCATTGCGCCGCAATGCGCTGACGCGTACAAAACAAGAGATTTTCGTACATCTGTGATAGAAAATAGCATATGCACCTCGGAGGGTGCATATTTTGTCTCGCACAATGTTCTCCGAACTCGTTTCGCACTCGCTACGCTCGTGCTACACTTGTTCTTCGAACATTTGTGCTTGTCAAAAAAACACGGCCTTCCCTCCCTTGATGCATAATATACTATTTTATTGATTCGACGATTTTAAAGGTTAAACATATTTTATGACCATTCTCCATATTTTTCCTCTATTTTACAAGAAATAGTCTTTTATCTCTAATGGAATTACATGAAAATCTTTATTCTGTTAGAATTTCTACGATTTCGCCTAAAAATAAAATGCATTTGTTCCCACAGTGAACCATTTTGGATCGTCCATTTTGAAATTTGTAAATAAATAATCAAATTTATTTCAAGTAAGCCAAGAAACTTCTAGATTATAGATTCTTAATCAATCTACAGATATTTCATTTTAGTAAGCCATTTTGATTCCACCATTTTGAAATCTGGAATTGTAACTTCAAATTTGTTAAAATAACATAAAAAATTATAAAATATCTCAGAATGAACAAAAAACCAGCTTTAACCTGGTTCTGCGAGGGAAAAAATGTGATTTTTATCGAAAATCGTAGCTGTTGTAATCATTTCTTATAGGTTAAACATTTTTTGTCGAAATTATCAGTAATTTTCCTCTATTCTACAAGAATCAAGCTTTCACTTTCAATTTTAATTTTATAAAAATCTTTATTCTATCAGAAGTTCTAGGATTTTGTCCCAAAAAATCGCATTTGTTCCCACTGTACGGTCCTGAGCAGGACCATATTCTCCAGTGTAATTTCGCAGTTTACACCGACGAACATGACCTGCCTTTCAGTGTTTCATCGCTTGCATGTAAAGAGTGTGTGTTCCGCATCATCCTTTAGGGACTGGCAGTACACACACTCTGAATTTTTTCGTCTGTTAAAGCGCTCCAGGTACGAGTTCTGTTAATAGGCTGTTTCCATTTCAAATCATACAGGCCGAATATGTTCAAAATTCAAAACCATGTTTAACATGATTTTTATTGTTTTTAGGGCAAATAATGAGGCACGTATTTTTTTGTTTTGAGAATTTTTTTTTTCGCAGAGTTACGAGCATTTGAAAGTTTTAGGACAAAGAGTCATTTTTAAACGAAAATGATAACAAATTTTTTTTAATCTCTCTAGTTTTTTCAAAAATTGATATTTTACAATTTTGTTTTCTGGTTTTACTAATGTTTTAGGTGCTCTTTCTTAACAATTTTGAAAATTTTTTAATTTTTAAAAATTAACAAAACGACGTGGATTTTTTTGAAAAATCCAAAAACTCAAAATTTTCAAAAACGTAATTTTTTTTTTGAATTTTTTTTTGTATTTACTATATAAAAAAATAATTTTTTCCAACAGAATAATGTGCGCTAAAACACTGTGAAAGGCGCAAGAATTTTTTTTGTGAAAATTATGTCATTATTTTAACTAATAGAGTGCAGTATATTATTCATATATTTATTCTGTTTCTTGATTTTAGTAGAGTTTTAGATACTTCTCCTATGCAAATTCAAAAATTAATTTTTTTTTTGAAATTTACAAAATGTTGGTTTTTTTTTGAATAATCAAAAAAGTCGAATTTCTCAAAAATATAATTTTTTTAAAAATTTTTTTGTAGTTAGGGTAATTCCGGGAGAGTTGGAACACCGGGAGAGATGATATCTCGCAAAATTAATCATCAAATAAAATTTTAATTACATACGTAAGAGTCAAACAGTCCATAAACAAAATATAAAATGGTAATTTCTTGCTAGAAAAATCTATATTAATAAAATCAGAGTTTTGTCTGTACATTGCTTAGAACTTTAAATTTCATGCATAATTTTTCGTTTTAAGCATCAAGAAATTCAAATATACCCATAAAAAATTTCATGTCTGTATGTATGTATGTATGTATGTCACAGAACCTTTGTTCGCGCATCACATAGAAACAGCTGAACCGTTTGAAACCAAATTTGGCAGAGTGTTAGGTCTTCACCCAAGTTAGGTTTATAAACTTACAGACTTGAAAAATATTGATAAGAAAGGAAGATATACATTATTTCAAAAAATTCAAAAAATCGAAAATTTTTAAATTATGTAGGGGAGACCGGGGCTATTCGGCTCACTTTTGGTCAGACAGGAAAAAAGTTAGGAAATTATTTTTTAAATCCAAACATGAATATATCATTTAGTAGCCTATCATTTGCACTTTCAAATTTGCAAGGACTTTTTGATTTATCTTTTATAGTTTTAGCTCTAGATAATTTTGAATGCAGATATACCAAATTCTCAAACTGCAAATTTGGCAGGTAAATCGGCTCACCCTGTGGGGCAATTCGGCGACTTTTATTTTTTACGAAAAATAAAAAAGTTCAATAACCTTTATTTTGTAAATATGAAAAGTACCTATATTCTTATTATAATTATGCAGTGATGGATCAAGGTCAAAATTTTTGGGGGGGACTGGGCCCCCTAAAATTAAAGAAAATTCATTAGACCTTACTTTTTTTTATTTTTTTATAAAAAATAAAAAAGTTAGTACACTCATTATTGGTAATTATTAAAATAGTCATATTCTTATCATAATTAAGCAGGGGCGGATCAAGACAAAGTATTTTTGGATAAGATGATTAACCGTCGCGTGAGCCCATTTACCCCACCCTGACTTTTGGCACTTTAAAACAAATACAAGTCACATTTGATACATATAAATAAAATAGCATAGGTGTATCGAAAGAGCACACCTGAGAGCATAAAAAAAACTTACCCAAAAAAATTAGGCTCGTAAATTAATGTACTAAAAACGTAAAAGTTTGTAAGTAAAAAGTGTACGCGCGACGCATAAAAACATAATACTCTACCTGACACGAGGCTGAATCAATAGAATTACACTAAATTTCGTTTACCTAACTAAAATGTTGAGACCTATATTCTATAGCGACCTTTCCCTCCTAGATTCTAATTAAGGCGTGAAATCGCTAATGAGCCGCATTACCCGCCGGTTCGGATTGCCCCACTCTCCCCTATTTTTTATGAACTGCTGATAAACTTTCTATAATTGAGTATTACCTGTTATTTCGTCATATTTAAGAATGATTTGACAAAAAATATCGTATAACTAAGATATATAAGTATAAAATTGGTTTCTGGATCAAACAAATTGAAAAACCTACATTTTTTTTATATTACTGACTTTGTGTTAGACGGCTTTTAATCTTTTTGCATTAATTTTGTTATGTTCCTTACAACACATTTTAAAATAAATTTAAAGAAATACATTAATAAAAATAATTTTAGATGACCCAATGCAAAAAAATTGTTGACTCTGAATTTTTTGGGTTAAAAAAATAAAAACCAGAAAATTTAATAGATTAAATTTAAATCCTATTTAACCTAAATCCCATTTAACCTAAAAAACATTCTGTCTAAAACCCATTAAACATAATAAATCTTATTTAACCTAAATTACATTTAACCAAAATCCCATTTAAACTATAATGCATTCAGTCTAAAACACATTAAACTTAAAACTTATTTAACGTAAATCTCATTTAACCTAAAAAGCATTCTGCCTAAAACCCATTAAACATAATAAATCTTATTTTACCTAATTTTCATTTACCCTAAATCCCATTAAACCTAAAATGCATTAAGCCTAAATCCCATTTAACCTAAATCTCATTCAACCTAAAATGCATTCAGACTATGACCCATTAAATCCAAAAAGCCATTCAGCCTAAAACTATTTGTCCTAACTCCCGTTTAGCCTAAATTTTACATTATAAATTTCGTTCAATGGGATTTAGGCCAAATTTTTTTAAGCTATATGCATTTTAGGTAAAACAGAATTTAGGCTGATTGCATTTTAGGTTAAATTGGATTTAGGCGGAATGCATTTTTGGTGAAATGGGATTTAGGCTGAATGCATTTAGGTTAAATGAGATGTACGTTAAATGCATTTAAGGCGAAATGGGATTTAAGTTTAATGGGATTAAGGTTAAATGGGATTTAGGATGAATGCATTTGAGATTAAATAGAATTTGGGCTACATACTATTTAGGTTAAAAGGGTTTAGAACAAAAGCAATTTTGTTTAGATGGGATTTAGGCTGATTTCATTTTAAGTTAAATGAGGTTTATGATGGTTCCATGTTAGGTTAAATGAGATTGAGGATGAATGCATATGAGGTTAAAAGGGATTTAGGTTGAATACAATTGAAGTTAAATATGAATTAGTTTAAATAAGAGTTAGGTTAAATGGTATTCAGGTTAAATAAGATTTAGGTCAAATGGGATTTATACTGAATCCATTTTAGGTTAAATGAGATGTAGGATAAATTCTTTTGGGGATAAATGGGAGTTAGGCTAAATGCATTTTAGGATAAAATGGTTTCAATCTGTGAATGCTTTTTAGGTTAAATGGGATTTAGAATGTATGCATTTTAGGTTTAATGGAATTAAAGTTAAATGGGTTTTAGGCTGAATGCATTTTAGTTTAAGTGGGATTTACGCTGAATACATTTTAGGTTAAATGGGTTTCTTGCTAAATGCGTTTTTGGTTAAAGGGGATTTAGCCTTAATACAAATTAGGGTAAATGGGATTAGGCTGAATGCATTTTCGGCAAGATGGTTTTAGGCTGAATGGTATTTAGGCTAATTTGGTTCTAGATTTTTCTTGAAAAATATTTACTTTGATGAAAAAAATTTTTACAACATGACATGCGTATTTTTATCAGATCAACAACTTGGCAAGGTTGAGGCAAAGTAAAAATGCCTTGCCTCAACCTTGCTAATATTGCTGGAACATCCGGTTTAGAAAATTCTTTTTTAAATAATTTCTGTTAGAAAATACTTATTGGCAAAAAATACTTTCTGTCAGAAAATCACTTTTGTCAAAAAATACTATCTGTAAGAAAATACTTTTTAACAAAAAATTCTTTCTGTCAGAAAATACTTTCTGTAAAAAAATACTGTTGATGGCACGCCATTAGAACCAAGGTTCGCGAGAATATCTAAATATGAAGGATTAAAGATTGTAAAGATTTGAAGATTTTTGAAAAAAAAATGTTTTAAAATGACATAAAGAAAATGTATTTTATTTATTATTTGGCTTCTACTACTCAATTTTCTGTCATAAGGGAAGTTACAAAAAATAGAAACACCGAGTTCCAACTCACCCGGACATTTTCATCTCTCCCGGAATCGTTGCTTTTATACAAATTTCTTTAAAAATTAAGAAATTAAGAAAATTAAAAACCATTTTACGTGCGAATGTACGAAGTTTATTGTTAAAGTATTTTATAAGAATTATAATTTTCTGCTAAATTCCTTAGATTTTGCAGTGGTTTTAGAAAAGGTGTTCTATCTCTCCCCGACTTACCCTACTATAGATAACAAAAAGAATTTTTTCCAATAGGTTTAATGTGCGCTAAACACTGTGAAAGGCTCAAGATTTTCTTTTTTAAATACTAAAAATTATTACTTTGGCTAATCCAGCGTCATAAATTATTCCATTTTTTTTTATTTTAGTAATGTTTGACATGCTTTTTCTTTACAAATTAAGGAATTTTAAAAATTTCTAAAATGTCCATTTTTCTAAAATAAAAAAGCTCAATTTTTTCAAAAAACTATATTTTTTATTTCTTTAAATTTTTTTTCTATTTACAAGATAGAAAAAGGAAATAAAAATTACATTTTTCTAAATTAAATATGTTTATTTAAAAAGCAAATAAAAAATATTCCAGGTAATTTTTCCAATTGAAAGATATCTTTGCATTAGCCAAAATAATGACTTTTATAATTTTCACAAAAAAAATTCTTGCGCCTTTCACAGTGTTTAGCGCACATTAAACCTATTGGAAAAAATTATTTTTGATATCTAGTAACTACAAAAAAAATTAAAAAATTAAAAAAAACAACATTACGATTTTGAGACATTTGAGTTTTTTAATTTTTTAAAAAATGGCCGCCATTTTGTTAATTTTCAAAAATTTTTAAATTTTCAAAAATGCTAAGAAAGAGCACCTAAAACATTAGTAAAATCGGAATGGGGTTGAACCGTTGTACTGGTCGGTCGAGCGTGTCAGTGACAGGGAGATCTTTTGTCGTTTTTTGTGAGTTGGGTGAGCTGTTAGGAGTGAGTGGGATTGTTTTGTTGAAGAGGGCGACCCAAGGTTTGTGTAAGAGTGTTTTCTAGTCAAATTATTACGGTGATTTGAAGCACTTTGTGGGTGAAGTTGAGGAATAAGTGAGGAGGTTATGAGTAACGATAAGAAAGATGGCGGGACTCCTGGTCCTATACATGATGGAAACGGACCGGGAGAGTCAACGAAGGAACATGTGGAACTAAATAATCGGTCGGGTGGCGACACCTCAGAGAGCAATGAGGAAGCTCTGCTCAGAAGCAGTGTTGACTATTCTGTCAACAGCAATCAAAGTTTCTGCATGACACCTTCAATTAAAAAAGCAGGGAAAAGACCAGGAAGACTCAGTAAGGCTGAGAAATTAGCAAAAGAAGAAGCTTTAAGCAGAAAAAAATGAGGGAGTATGTATTAAGAAATGAATCTTTAAAAACAATAAGGGAAACCAAGAAAGTGACAGCATATATTAAAAATCATCCGGATGGTAATAATAAGAAAGAAGAATGTTAAAGTTTAAGAGAAGA
The DNA here is from genome assembly GCA_037103525.1 of Ganaspis brasiliensis. Classification (NCBI taxonomy): domain Eukaryota; kingdom Metazoa; phylum Arthropoda; class Insecta; order Hymenoptera; family Figitidae; genus Ganaspis; species Ganaspis brasiliensis. The sequence goes on along the minus strand of JAZKLR010000629.1, from coordinate 657,033 downwards.
TTTGACGCAGACTACACTGGAGAAAAGATTAAAAGAGAGTTTAAGGGGATATTTTATCAAATTGTGACTGACGGCATTAAACGCAGGAGAACTGGAATGGGAAATGAGAGAGAGGCAAGTACGTAAGAATTGTGTTATAGTGCGTGGTTTTTGCTCCAGAGGAAGACATTTGTGTGAAAAAATTAAACAAGTTCTATTCGAGATAACAGGAGTGAAAATAATTATTAAAGATCTAAAACATGTGGCAGGTGGGGCATTAATCAGACTTGATTCCTGGGGAAATAAAAGAAATTTGATGAACAACAAATATAAATTGAGAGGTACATCTATCAGAGTGGATGACGATTTAACATATAGAGAAAAGGAAATCCAGAGTTTTATATACGAGGCAGTGGAGTTAGTTACAATTAAAAGAGTGGTATCAGGCTCTCCAAGCTCCAATGCATTTCGTTTCGCCAAAGTTTCTTGAGCTATTTAGGGTAACTAACCGCCGAGGGCAGCACCTGTTGTCACCACTACATACAAATGCCCCTGTCAGTGATGTTCCTTGTGTAATTGTGTACGTGCGCTATCCACCTAAGAAGACGATCTCTACCTTTAGACAGATGTGGAAAACGATTAAAAAGTGCCCTTATTAACACCACATTTCCTGCCTATTTTCATTTATATTTACACTGCAAAAACAATAAAATAAATTCTTTTTAATAATATTAAATTAAATTTGAGGTTAGGTAAAACCGACTTTCAGAATCTTTATATATATGAAGGTTATTTTAATAACCAATACTAAAAATATTCCAAAATTTAAAGAACACTATTAATTTACACTGTACTTTGTTATTAATATAAATCATTAAACATTAATAACAAATTTAAAAGAATGTGTACTAAACACAAAACTATATATATTACACATTATAGTAATGATGTAATTTATTATACATATACCTAAAAGAAATAAAATAAAAACATTTAAAACTTATTAATTATACATTTACTCATTATTTATTCAATAAATAAAACAACTATTTTCCTATATTTATTAAAATTGACGGCTAGTAGCACATTAGCGCACGTACACAATTACACAAGGAACATCACTGACAGGGACATTTGTATGTAGTGGTGAGAACAGGTGCTGCCCTCGGCGGTTAGTTACCCTAAATAGCTCAAGAAACTTTGGCGTAAGGAAATGCATTGGAGCTTGGAGGGCCTGAGTGGTATGGAATATTGCAGGAGGAATGAAGATAGTGGAGGTATGGGATTTTTTAAAAAATTATGATATAGTGGTATTACAAAAGACTTGGGTAACGGAAGACAAAGAAAATGATTTTAAAAATATTTTAAGTAAAGACTACTGGTGGAAAGTTAAGCCGGCGGTAAAAGAGAAAAATAAAGGAAGAGCTAAAGGAGGGCAATTAGTGGGGGTACGCAAGGATGTGTGTGAAATTGTAAAGATGGATGTGTGGGAGTATGGATTAATAATTAAAGCAAATAACTTTAGAGAATGGGGAAACAAAGTTAACCTAGTGACAATCTATAATAATGTTGGAGTTACGAACGCTGCGAATAGTCTAAGATTAGTTCTAGATGATTTTTTTGAAAAGGGGGAAGGGTCAATAATCTTAGAAGACTGGAACGCTAGAATAGGGGAGGAACAAGGGGGGAGCGATATAGACTCAGATACACCGAGTAAGAATTACTATAAGGAACGCAAATTAGAAGATAAAACTGTTAATACGGAAGGGGTCAAATTGTTAAAGCTTTGCGAAGAAACAGGATTGAGAGTCCTAAATGGTAGATTAGGAGGTGACAGTCCAGGAAAATTGACGCGTATCGGGGAGGACGGTGGTTTGGTTTTAGACTTTGTAATAGAATCAGAGAATTTTGTAGACTCAAATATTAAAGAAATTAAAGTTTTGCCTAGATTAGAATCAGATCATTTCCCGGTGACGTTCGATTTACAAATTAAAGGAAAATACGAGAAAAAAAGAAGGGTTCAAAGGTTAAGCAAAATAAATTTAATGACATACAAAATGATCACCAAACTAGACTAGTATGGGATAGTAGTAAAGAACAAAAATATATGGAGAAATTAGGAAAAATTAGGAACGAAAGAGTAGTAGTTTAAGAAGGTAAATAGGAGGACGCTTGGGAAGAGGTGACTCGGGCGATTAAAGAAGTAGCAAAGCAAACCGGGATGGTTAAAAATGTAAATAAACAAGGGGAAAATAACTACAGGAAAATAGACGAGGAAGAGCAAAAGTTAAAGAAAGAAGCCTTCAAAAAATTAAAAATATATCTAAAAAGAAAAGGGGATAAAGAAAAGGAGGAATTTAAGGAAAGTAGAAAGAGATTAAGGGAATGGCGAAAAAATAAAAGGAAAGTAGAAAAAGAACAAAAGTGGGAAAATGTAGCTAAAAGTAAAAACATGAGGGAGTTTTGGCAGGCATTAAATAAGTTTAGACCCAAAAAGAAACGAAAAGATCCAGGTATAAAAAAAGAGGAATGGAAAAAACATTTTATGAAATTACTTGAGGGGGAGGTGATTAACGAAGAAAAATCGGAAGAAACTAATGAAGAAGAAAGTACTAAGGAAAAGCTATACTTAAACACTACACAGGCTGAGTTTGAAGAAGTGGAAGATGAATGGGACACAAAATTAAATGAAGAGATTTCGTTCAAGGAAATAGCTAGGGTTGTAGATAAATTCAAAAAAGGCAAAGCAGCAGGAGAAGATGGGATTCCCATGAAATTTATCAAATGGTTACCAGAAATATGGGCAAGAGAGGTTCACAAAATCATAAATGGAATGTGGAAAGAAACGAAGATTGGTCGGGGATGGGAGAAGGCAAGAATATTTCCTATCTTTAAAGGTGGAGAAGACCACATGACAGGAAATTACCGGAAGCTTTCGTTATTAGACGCAGGATATAAAATCTTAGCATCTATTTTGGACGAAAAACTAAGAGTTTGGATGGAAGGCAAAGAAAAATATGAGGAAAGTCAGGCAGGTTTTAGAAGAAAGAGGGCTACGAGAGATCATATTTGGGTACTCAACTCATTAATACATAATAAACTAAAAACTAAGGAAGGGAAATTATATGTTGCATTTGTGGACTTGAAAAAAGCATTCGATACAGTTGACCGGGACATTTTATTAAACAAACTAGAGAATGCAGGGATAAGGGGAAGGATGTTAGGTATGATTAGAAAAATTTATAAGAGAACTACTAATGAGGTCATTACGTCAGGAGATGGAATCACTGACTGTTTTCTTACGACTAGAGGAGTAAGACAAGGCTGTCCACTTAGCCCAATACTTTTCAATATATATATCCAAGACATGGATGACGCGTGAGAAAAAAGAAATATCGGAGGAACAGTTATAGGCAAAAAGAAGATGTACGGACTTAAATTTGCTGATGATTTGGCAATAGTGTCGGACAGGGCTGAAGAATTACAGCAAATGATAAAATGTCTGGAGAAGTATGTACTTAAAAATAGGTTAGAAATAAACGCAGAGAAAACCAAAGTTATGGTGTTCAGGAACGGGGGGAGAAGAAAAATGGGAGAAAAATGGAAGGTAGGAAACACAGAATTGGAAACAGTGAATGAATATAAATATTTAGGATTCTGGTTCTCCACAAGAGGTACATACACGAAACATGTACAGAATTGACAGGTAAAGCGAGAGTGTCGGCTAATGCGACTTGGGGAATAATAAAAAGGGCGACAATCGACAAGTTGGGAAAGAGATTGTACCTAATGGACACATTGGTAAAATCAGGAGGGCTATATGGAGTGGAGGTGTGGGGTTGGGAAAAGAAGGAGGAAATAGAGAAACTTCAAGGAAGATTTATAAAAATGGCTATGGGACTACACGTTACAACGCCAGATTATATTTGGAAAATGGAATCGGGAAGGCATAGCGTAGAAATTGAATCGCGAAAAGAGCTATAAATTATCTGCTAGAAATTTGTAGAATGGAGGAAGATAGATGGCCGAAAATCTGTTTAAGGGAGGAACTAAGAAATATAACTAATTCTAATTCTTCTAAATGGGGCAAATCATTTAAAAAAGCATGTCAAGAGGTTGGAGATGGAGAGTCTATAAAATGGCTATGGGAAAGCGAAAATGAGGACGAAGTGCAAAGAAAATTATTAAAAGGGGTCGAAATTAAGTTAGATCAAGAAATACAGAGGAATTGGGCAAAAATAAGAGATTCAAAATATTGTAAAGATTATAAAAGATGGAAAATGATACCTGGCAGGGAGGAGTATTGCGATGACTCTAGAATAAAAGGGGAAATAAAAGAACAGTGGGCAAGATTGAGGTGCGGAAATGTGGGTATAGCGGGCAACAAAGGTTTTGCGAACACCCTGTGCAGACTTTGTGGTATAGAGGAGGAAAATATATTTCACATTTGGATATGCAAAAGGGAAAACGAAATTATAACAAAAAAATGGGTAGAGGGGGTCCGAGACTGGGTGAAGGAAAGAAAGGGGTCCAAACTGGAGAATCTAGTGGTAGAAACCTTAAAAAAGAAACCGAATACCGTCCTCGCCGAATATGCGAATTCTGTAGGAGGGCAAAGGAAGAGTTAGGGAAAACCTAAGTTAGTTTGTAGGATAAATTTATATGTTTAGATGTTAAGTATGGATAGCAAGTGTAAAATCACAAATATGTACTGATTTGATGTATATTTATATCCCGAGGGACTGTAAAAACTCATTAGAGTGTACATGAAATTTATAAATAAATAAACATTAGTAAAATCAGAAAACAAAATTAAAAAATATCAATTTTTGAAAAAACTAGAAAGGTTTTAAAATCATTTGTTAGCGTTTTCGTTCAAAAATCACTCTTTGTCTTAGAACTTTTAAATGCTCGTAACTCTGTAAAAAAATTTTTTTTTCGCAAAATAAAAAAATACGTGTCTCGTTATTTGCCCTAAAAAACAATAAAAATTATGTTAAACATGATTTTGAATTTTGAACATATTCGGCCGGTATGATTTAAAATGGAAACAGCCAATGTTAAAATAAGAAGTTTTGTTTTCCGTTTTTTGAAAAATCTCTAATTTATATTCTATTCATATTTTTTGTGGGGATATAGTGTACTTGCCTCAAGACACACTCTGTGAGTTTCAAAATGGGATGAGCATAACTTTCCAAGAAATAAATCAAAATGTATGGCAAATAACGTTAAATCTTAATGATTTGAACGTTGTTCTTTTGGAGATTGTGCAACAGATACTTATTTGTTATTTATTTTCATAGATTTAGCGAAAATTAAGCATTATTTGTCATTCATTTTTATTGATTTTTTAGAAAGTTATTCTAATTTCCTTCTGAAACTCACAAAGTATCTTGAGATAAGTACCCTACTATATAACTCAGCGATCCCGAAATGCCCTAAGTGACAATTTTCAAGCCAATCCGATCAATTCTTATTTGTCATCCGCCTTATTGGATTAAACATTTTGAACTTTATAAATGTGACATCATATTCGTAATCAGCAACCTCGAAATCTCTTAAGTAACAATTTTTAACTGTATCCGATCAAGTTTTATTTATTACGAAAAGTAGTTTTCGACCTTACCGGCGCAATGTGGCATCTATATATACGGTGCCTACTAAGCTCTTGGTTTGAACTCTTGATGGTAAATCAAATTTAAATTGGAATGGTTTCTCGAAATTTAAATTATTTTAAAAATTTTGTTCTGAAAAAATAAGTCATGGAAGGGCACACCGTGCAACCTAGAGGACTCGAAGCCCTGCTAATGAATGCCTTTCTGGAGACTTACTACCTATCAGTGCATCTTGCCAACACGACATGACTCTCCACTTTCTTATTCTCTCAGAACAAGCCCATTCTTACGTCAAAGGCTATCTATATTTTAAAAAAATAAGACTATACGCCAGTTAGTTTATAATTATGAAAAGTAGTTTTCGACCTTACCGGCACAATGTCGTGTTGGCAAGGTGCACTAATGGGTACACGGGAAAAAATGTTGTATACGAGGCATACTAACCTATAGTACAGCGGTTGCACTGTAGGTTATGTGTAACAGCTGCTCATTTTCTGGACTCCAGTAGTCTACTTTTGGGCAGCTCCTACCCAATAAACAAGGATAAACGATGCCTGGACGGCTCGTGCGCCACTAGTGGACACCAGAGGTCCCAAAGTTAGATAGCAGACGTCCCGAAGTTGGGCAGCAGTTTTACATAGTAAACAGATAGCAGTTACGCATTCTATGGCGCAGCGGCTGTCTAAAAGTTTTTCCCGTGTGGTAAGTCCCGGAAAACCATCCATTGGCAGGGGTTAGAGTTCTCTCGGTTGCACGGTGTGCTCTTCCACGACATATTTTTTTAGAACAAAATTTTTAAATTATTTAAATTTCGAGAAACCATTCGAATTTAAATTTAATTTACCATCAAGAGCTCAAACTAAGAGCTTAATAGGCATCGTATATATACAGTAAGGATTTTCTAAAGCTGAACATAGGGTGTTGCATGTTAAAGCCGGTGAGGTCGAAAACTTCTTTTCGTGATTATAAACTGACCGGTGTATAGTCTTCCTTTAAAATTTTTATTTATGTCATCCTCCATATAGGATCCGTTAGTTTGAATTTTATAAATTTGACACCAGATTCGTAATCAAAGACCTCGAAAACCCTTAGGATCACTTCACTTATCGATACAGTTATTCTCAGTCTTGTCTAAAAGAGAGGACATGAAGTATGGTATTTATAACCTCACTTATTCAAAACCAAACAATTTTTAATTAATTTCTATGATAGGCTTGAGTTAATTAGCTCGAAATCTATTAAGAAAAAGTTTATTGAAAAAAACACAACTTCTAAACGTGCACAATAGGGTGTTTCAAAAAAAGAAAATTTTTGAAATTCGTTTAAAGTCACACGGAAATTGACTACAAATGGAAAAAAAATTACCTCTATTTTTTTTTGTTTTTTGATCTGACTATATTAAGGAATGCCTCTTGCACCCCCTATTTTGCCATTAGAAATACATGGAAAAAGTGCGAAAATTTGTTCATAATTTTATCGAAAAAGGCTCAGAAGTTTATAAGACCTCGATAAATATCCAAAGTTGAAGAAACTGAGGATTATTATTATTTTTTTGCAAACTGACCCTCTCTAAGGGTGCGTTAAATAACCACTCCTAAACTTGAATTCAGCATTTATAAGCAAATAGGGCTAAAATATAATTTTTTTACTTCGCTTTTTTTTAAATTTTGTTTTAATGAACAAAATACAAGGTTCGCTGCATTATTAAAACAATTTTTAATTGTTTAACCAATCTAAACTTTAATTAAATATCTTAAAAGCTGACAACTTTTTAAATAGCGAAGAGAAAAACAATTAAATGGATATAATTTAATTTATTTAATTTGATTGATTGTATAACAATAAAAATGGTTTAAAATCAACTTTTTCATTAAATTCACCTAAAATCATATGGTTTTTTGCAATTTTCATTTGAGAACTATAAAGAAGTTATTTAAACACAATTCGCAATATACATTCAATTGTTTTAACAATTTTAGTTTGTTTAAACAATTTCAATTTGTTTAAACATAGTTTTTCATACTTTCTGTTTTAATTAAATATCTTAAAAGCTTACAATTTTTTAAATAGCAAGAGGAAAATCAAATTAATTAATTTAATTTAGTTGATTATTTAAACAATTAAAATTGTTTAAAATCAACTTTTTATTAAATTCATCTAGAATCATATGTGGTTTTTCGCAATTATCTTTGAAGAACTATAAAGAAGTTATTTATTCATATCTCACAATATACATTCAATTGTTTAAACAATTTAATTTTCTTATATTTTTGAATTTAAATAATTTTTTTAATAGTTGTCGATTCATGAGACGCATGAATATGTTCTAATTCCGATTAGTTCGAAATTTCATTTGGCCGAATTCCATTATTCAGAAATTTTTTGTAGCCGAATTCACATTTCATTGAAATAATGTTTGACAGAATTCAAATATAACTGACCTTTCATTTATTAGAATTCATATATATCCGAAATTTCATTTGAGAGAATTCATATTTCATCGAATTTTTATTTAACAGAATTCACAGTTGATCGAAATTATATTTTATTGAATGTCTGTTTAAAAGAAGTTTTAAATGAGTGAATGTATCTTTAATAGAAATTCTACATGTTCGAATCTTTATCAAGCCGAAATAGTATTTGATAGAACTCATTTTTCATCGAATATTTATATAATAGAATGTACAGATGAGTGAAGTTTCATTTAATAGAATTCATATTTGGTCGAATTTTCATTTAACTGAAGTCTCAAGTGAAAGAATTTCTATTTTGTAGAATCGACACTTAAACCAATTTTCATTTGGCCGAATCAGCAAATGTCCGAATAAACGTTCGTCAGAAAGATTTTGTCGCGAATTTTAAAATTAACCAATTACAAATTTATTGATAATTTCTGATTGGCTAATTTTCAAATTCGCGCCAAACTGTGAATCCTGTTAAATGTTTCACCACTAATAACACAAAAACTAATAGACATAAACAAGTTTTGATTTATGTATGTGAAAAAGCAACTCAAATTCTATCGATCGTAACGAAGTGTTTCGTTACTTAAGAGTTGCAGTATTATTTTGAATAAGTTAAATAAGGGAAAATTATTAGTTAAACATCTGCGCCAGAATTCGACTTTTCTTGAGACGAACCTGACGGACGTTTTTCCGCTAATAAGTAGTTTCCCTCGTAAATTTTGGTTAATTTCTTGGTCGTTGAATATTCTGAATTCAGCAGTCACCTCTCCCCTTTTCCATCTGCGCCAGTCGTCAGTTTTCGCGTTACAGGTGAAAATCCGCGAGCTGCGTGACAACCAATCCTAGACGAAGGACGGACAAGAGGGCGGAGGGTGAATAGGAAGTAAAAGGAGAGGAACCAATTTTCGGCGGGCAACACAGAGCGGGACGAGAAGGAAGTCGCCACGTGCTACCTCACTTGTAAATCGAGAGTGTTACGCGTGAGATGTTTGAAACTGTCGCGGGTGATATATTCATTGAGTTGAGATTTGAGAGTGAACTTTATTGGACTTTGTGTGTGTGAAGAGTTGATATAATTAAAGACTATTAATTGATACTTTAGAGTTTTTTTGTTGGTGTGTAAAACCCTTTACTTCCTCACAAAGCGGTTTGGAGTTGCTGCGTGTCCTTCCCAGTGTGCTGTCCGAGGATCTCTTCGAGGGTTTTGAAGTTAAGTCGTCGTTGGTGAGTCGTTTGTCAGGTTTTCTGTCCTGGTGTCAAATTTGCGTGGATCGTCGCATCTTCGTGGTCAACGAGGGTGGAATCTCCGCAGAATCTCCCCTGAGTTTCGAAATTGGTTGTCGTGTGTCTCTCGTCGAGTAATTTAAAATAGTGGGGTGATTTGGCCATTTATTAAAATTTAAATTAACTTTTAAAAATTAATAATGAACACTCAATTACAAATGGCGCCCAAAACGTGGGGCTGTTTCGCGGGAAATTAACGACAAGTGCGCGGAAAATTTACCATCTGCGCCTTCACGCAAAATTTTGACAAATTTTGAATTGTTGTTGAGAAAAATTGATGATATTTTTCGGGTTAAAGATTTGAGAAAGTCGCTTGATTAAAAGTCGTTTTGAAGTGTTTTTTGGAAATTTTTAAAGTGTCGTATGAGGTGAAAAATCGCTAATAACGATTTTTTAAAGTGTGAAAATTCGGTCGGTTGAGAATTTTAATAAGTGTAAAAATTAAAAGTCGGTTCATTTTTCGTGTTTAAAGGTGAATAAAAGTCGGTATATATTTTTTGTGTTTTACATTGATGAAAAGTCGGTAGTTTTAATTTTTAAAGAAGTTTTATTTAATGTTGAGAGTAATTTTTTAAAACAATCATCGGCGCCAAGAAATTGATATTTCAATTTCTAACGCGTAAAATTTTGATTTTGTTCGTTTTCGCGAAAACGTGGTCGGTGACCGGTAACCGGAAGCGTGAGCACGTGTTGAGGAAAATTTAATTTTGTTGAAAGTAGTTTTCCGAAAATTAGAACAAAATAATTGTTCAAAAATATGTTAAGTGATTGTGGTGAATTTTTAATTTGTATTATTTGATCAGCTGGATTAAATAATTTTGAGAAGATTAGTGATTTGTGAGAAATTAATTAAATCCTCAATTTCACCGGAAGTTGAGAATATTTTGCTCGTGCAAAATTTACTTGGTGAAATTTTCGCGAAATTGAACAGAGTGTAAAAGTTTAAAATTTTTTTAATTTAGCAAATCAATTTGTTAAATAAGTGTTTGTTTTAAATAAGTGAAATTACTTGAATTAGAGAAAAGTCTGATTTTATTAATTGAGTAAAATTTCGCATACCATCTGCGCCGGCGCGTCAATTATTTGAAAAATCTTTAAGTTAATTTTCCGTGGAATATTCGTTAAACACCTTGTGTACGCATATGGTGTAATTCGAGTGCCATTTTATCCGATAAATTAATCGGAAATAGCCATTGGAAAATTTATGGCTAAGTAAAAATTAATAATTTTTATTTTAGTGGATTTTTCATTTGCGCCTGGAATTCTCTAATTTAAAATTATCTTGATGATTGTGATTATTTCGAGTTTGGTGGAATTTTGAAGAATTTCTAAGAATTAATTTTTGATTATAAATTAAAAACTTATTTTGAAATAAATCATAGTTTTAAATTGTGGAAAGTAATAAGTGGTAATTTTGATCAAATTAACTGAAGTTAAGTGATGTTACGTGAAATTTTAATTAATGTGGATTTTTGAAGAAAAAGTGTTGGTAGTAATAAAATTAAAATTGTTAGTGAATCTGCGTCAAAAATTCAGTTTGTGAATTATATTTAAAAATCTTTTTTTTGGATACCGAGTGTCTTTTTGACTGGGGTTAAGAAAATTTGAGATTTCATGGTGCAGGTGTTAACAAACTGTTAACACTGTGATTTACTAATTATTTTCTTGTTTTTGAAAATGACGTTAATTTATTTAAATTAATTAATTTTTATTTTCGGTTGAGTAATGTGATAATTTTATTTTATCCTGATTATATATTTTGTTTAATTGAGTTATTGATCATTTATTATGATTTGCGCCCGTGTTAACAAAGTGTTAACACGACAATTTATTTTAATTATTATTTATTACTGTTGATTATTTATTTATTGTTGGTGGTGGTTTTTATAAATTTTTATGTTTTTTGATAATGTGTTAACAAACTGTTAACATTATTTTTATTAATTTTTATCTGAAGTTATTGATTTTGTTGCTGAGATTTTGTGATTTTAATTTGATTTATGGTTTTATGATAATTTATTTGTTTTTATTATTTATGCTTATCTGTTATAAGTTAACAATTGTTGTTAACAATTTTCATTTCCTTAATTTCCTGCATCTCCGCCTGTCATCCGACAAATCAAGAGTTGGATTCCGGTAAAAGAATAAAGGAGTAATTTCAAAGTGTTAACGCGATCGGTCTTCAGCGTGGAGTAACTTCAACTAAGTAACCCGGACACCTGACTGACAACAGGAGTGGGGAAAGATCGGTTCGCGTGTTTCGAGTAATTTTGGAAATTTTGAAAGTTTAAGAGTGGGATTATTTGTGATTTTTTGAAAAAGTGATTAGTTGGAATTTTGTTACTTTTTAGTAATTGGCTTTAAAATTTTATTTTACTCTTTTTAATTTTTTTTTTATTCTTAAAAAAAAAATGGAGGTTTACTGAGCGAAAGTATTGAGATATTTGGAGAGTCAACAGGTGCGAACGTTATGGCAGGGAATTTCGAGAATGGATCGCGAGAGGGTGGTCGAGGAATTGGAGCTACAAGATTGTAGTACGTTGGGGTCGCTGCAAGTGCTGCGGGAAAGACTCTTGCGACTCGAAATTAAATTGTTTTATCCGGATTCGCATTTAGTACCGTGGTACGAAAAATACGATAATGGTGATTCACAATCGGTTTTTCTCGCGGAAGCATTGGTGGGGACAGACATGGAGCAACCAAGCAACTTGGACAATGGCGTGGAGGACGTGGCTGGAACATCTAATAATACAGAACGTGTAGAAGTTCCGACTTGTAGAGTACCGGCTACTACCACTGCAGCTGCTGCCCATTATTGACAACAACGTGTGCGACTACAACATCAGTATTGACAACTACTTCGGGAGCCGGAAGTGGTACTTTAACTTACTCGACCTGGGCCGGGTCACATGGAGCAATTCCATCTGCGACCATAAGCCCTAACCTCTTGGGGTACAGTGAGTGGACCGCGCGTGCACAATTGTGTCCGGAACTGAGAGAGTTTCTCAGTACAAATAAGGCGGCACAGCCTAATTGGTCGTCCATCTTCCATAGAACCGAGACCAATATCCAAGGGTCAATTATTCCACCAATGGGAGTTTGTGGAACTGGGCACAACTTACCCCCACCACCAGAGACTTTGAGAAGAGTTAAAAGTCCCGTGGAAGGGGAAGAATGGACAAGACGAAGTGCTGGAATACCAAGCCCATTGCGAGAGCAGGACAACCGAGACGATAGGAATTCCAATAATAACCGGCAAAATGGCGGAAGTAGACCGAAAGCCGGAGAAGTTCCAAATTTCGGTAGGCGAGGACCAGACTTCGCAAGACAGGGACCGAGTTTCAGAACAAACACAACGGGAGGAATAGATGAAGGACAACCGTCTTACGAGCAAGCACTGAAGTTCACGCGGGGAGGTTCGAGTCACACTTTGCCATTTTTATCAAGTGACTCTGAATCTGAGGACGAGTTTGTGCGGGATAGGGCCAAAAATGGGCGTTGGCAGGGACGCGATCGTGTTATTAGTAGTCGGGTGGTTAAACTGTTAAAGAAGTGGGATATTACATTTTCGGGTGGTGTAAAAGAAGATCCAGAGGACTTTTTGGAAAGAGCGGAAGAGTGTAGGAAATGCAACGCCATCTGCGACCAAGACATGTTGGAAGCAATTCCAAGTGTCTTGAGATTATCCGCGTCGTAAGGAAGGAGATTAATTCTTGCAGAGTTTGTAAGAAGCTTTTTAAGCGTGAATTTGCGACATCAGTTGAGGAAGATGATGTGTTAGATGAGTTGAGAAGCTGAACTCAGGCGAAAGGAGAGAAGATATCTTCGTATCTTCTCAACTTAAAACTCATCATGGGACATTTGAAGCGCCCTCTGATGTCAGAACAATTTCTGAAGATTGTTTACAAAGGATTAACTCCGGAATACCGACGACAGCTCACTTATTCCGGTAATGAAGATATCCAGGATTTGGAGACCATACTTCGCCGCTACGAGCGGGTAAAAGACCTGGACAAACGTTATGTCCCACCCCCCACCAGGGACAAGATGAGGATTCCATCTGCGGCACCCAGAGGAACGGGACGAAGTTCAAAGGTGGATGCGTTAATAGAGGAATCGAGGTCATCGTCTGGTGAATCGGACAGTGCAACACCGAAGAAAAAGGGAAAACAAACAGCGAAGAAGAAAGGAAAGCCAAAGCAAAAATCGAATAATGGGAAACAGGAGGAAAGCTTCAATGTGGATGCAATTAGTTCCTCCGGTGGAACTCAATCAAAAAAAATCCATGTCTGCGGTGAAAACGATGCCACCTCCTGCAGTCCCACAGACGACATATGCTCAGGTAGCTGCGCCTTCCACGAGTTTTGGTGCTGTCCCAAGAACTGTCCCATCTTTTAGACCGATGAGAGTTCAACATCCGGCTTCACCATCTGCGCCAAGTAGTCCGAGACAATTTTTTGGAGTGTGTCTTCGTTGTCAAGTGGTGGGACATCGAGCTTCTGAGTGCCCACAACGCACGTGTTATCGATGTCGTGCACCGGGACACTTCGCAACCGAATGTCCTAATAAGCCTGCCCCCACCACTTACCGTTTTTGTCAAGTGTATGGTACGAAAGGTAATACGTTTAGATTTTGTCCGAATTGTGAGTGGATTCGACAGATGATGGGAAACGGCCAAGGGGGGGGGGCAGACCAACCTTCCCCCCAGTCGCCAAACGAAAGGAGACAATAGTGCCCCCACCATCTGGACCGGATGATGTGTTTATGGAAGTGATACCCATGGTGTATAGTGAGGATGTTTCTGAGGCACCAGTGGGTAAAGAGATTGCAGAGACTTGTTTAGTTGGGGATTTAAAGCGAGGAAATTTATATGAGAACGAGGAAACGAACCTGGACAGCACGAGGAGTAGACGGAGCTCATGTCCTCTTGAGAGCCGATGTGAGCAGTCTACTCAACCATTGAAAAGTATTTTGAAATCTGGGGCGACGGTTAAGTCTGGTTCCGGCGGGCATATCAAGTGGGGATGTCTCGGGCGGAACAGGCGGTTCACCAGTGATTGTGAGAGAGTGTAGCAGCGAGCAACCAGAGGAACGGATGAGTGAAGAGGATTCATCTCTCTTAACCTCTAACAGCTCCAGAAGTGCTGCTGATGTGTATGGTACTCAACTGCCCACGACGGAAAATGGAACAGTCGAGTTACCAGTTATTGTGAGAGAGAGTAGCAGCGAGCAGTCGGAAAAACGGACGAGTGAAGAGGATTCATCTTCCTTGATCTCCAACAGCTCCTGCATTTCTGAGATTATTGATGAGATAAATCTGCCCCCGACGGAAAGTGGGACAGTGGAGTCGACGGTTATAGTGTGTGAGTGTGGCAGAAGGATAGGAGTACAAAAGGGGACAGAAAGTATACCCCCAACAGTCTCCAATGACTCCTGCACCTTTGTGACGGAGAGCAGAACTTCTACTAGCCCTCGTCATGAAGGAGTCAGTGCTGTTGATGATCCAGCACGTGTTGTCCAGGGGAGGGGGGAAGCTGCACTGTGTGCAGCTGAACCTTGGTTCGAATATAAGAGTGTTGATAGCACGAGTGAGGAGAATCGTTTCTTCCTGAAAATTGTTCTTTGTGGTCAGCCATATCTTGCGCTGTGGGATCCAGGTTGTTGTAACAACATCGGTTGTTAGTCCTCAGTACGCGATGCTTATCCCATCCCAAGTATGGATTCCATTTTGGATAAATTGAGGAAAGCACGGTACATCTCGAAGATCGATTTGAAACAGGCTTATCATCAAGTTCCAATGTCTGCAGAAAGCAAGAAATTTACGGCGTTTGCGATACCAGGTTCTGGACTTTGGCAGTTCAAGAGGATGCCGTTCGGACTCACGAATGCTCCGATGACCTTTCAAAGACTGATTGATTCGTTGTTTGGGCCGGAATTTGAGCCCGTGGTGTTTGGATACTTGGACGATATTATTATCGTGACTGATAGCTTCGAGGAGCACGTGAAGTGGCTCGAAATTGTTTTGAAGAAGCTAGCATCTGCGGTATTGGTTGTGAATCCGAAAAAGTATGAGTTTGGCTGCTCCAGTGTTTCGTATTTGGGTTATGTTTTGGATAGAGATGGTTTACGTCCAGACCCTGCCAAGGTCGAGCCAGTTTTAAATTACCCAGCACCGGTTAATTTGAAACAACTTCGACGATTCTTAAGAATGGTAGGCTGGTATGCGAGATTTATTGAAAAAGATAGAGAGCTTAAACTTCCATTGTTAAAGCTGCTGCAAAAAGGTCGAAAGTGGGAGTGGGGGGAAGATCAAGAGAAAGCTTTTCAAGCTTTGAAGCAGAAGCTTGTTTCCGCACCAGTTCTTGCCCGTCCCGATTTCACCAAACCTTTTTCAATTCAGTGTGATGTGAGTGATTATGCTATGGGAGCAGTGCTTACACAGGAATCGGATGATGGAGAACATCCGATCGTGTATATTAGTAAAGTGTTATCTGCGCCAGAGAGAAATTATAGTGTAACTGAGAAGGAGTGTCTTGCGTTATTGTGGTCGATTAAAAAGCTGAGACCGTACATCGAAGGGTACAAGTTCAAGGCTATTACCGATCATATCGCATTGAAATGGTTAAGAAACTTAAGAGAGCCACCAAGACGATTGGCTCGATGGGCTCTCGAAATGCAACAATGGGATTTCGATATTGTCCATCAGAAAGGAGCTTATCACCATGTTCCAGATGCTCCTTCCAGGATGTTTGAGGGGGAAATTTTGAAAGTAGACACGTTCGAAACCATCTGCGACCAGTGGTACATCAAAAGATTGGAATTGGTGGAAAAATTTCCAGAACGTTTTCCTGACTGGATGGTGGAAGATAAGAGACTATATCGTCGCCGGTATGATCCTCTCTTTACACCAATTATCGGTGATGAGGACGGTTGGAAATTAGTTGTACCACAGGAAAAACCTGAAAGAGTTTTGAGTAACGCGCATGCGGAGACATCTTCGGGACACTTAGGTGTCGAAAAGACGTACTACAGAGTTGCACGGGAGTATTACTGGCAAGGAATGTGGATGGATGTTCACAATTACGTGAGAGAGTGCTTAGAGTGTTAGTGTTATAAAGTCTCGCAAGAGGGAGCCAAAGGTCTGATGGGACAACGTATAGTGGATCGTCCTTGGGTTGTGGTGGCTGCCGACTGTATGGAATTTCCATCCAGCAAAGGTCAGAACAAACACCTGATTGTCTTTCAGGATTTGTTCACAAGGTGGATCGAAGTCAAGCCGATAAGATCAGCTGATGGTAAAGCGATTGCTAAAGCGTTTGAGGAGCTGGACTTGTTCCAGTGGGAAACACCTGAGTTTCTGCTCACCGATAACGGCAAAGAGTTCGACAACAAATTCCTGAAGGCGACCTTGGAAGAGTATGGTGTTCGACATCTTACCACGCCACCATACCATCCACAAGCTAACCCTGTGGAAAGGAGTAATCGCACACTGAAGACGATGATTGCAACCTTTGTGGGACACATAGAGATATAAGAATAGAGTGCGCGAGTGTCCCGAATGCGCGACAGTGGTTTTAGAGCGAGACCGCTGCAAAGAAGGCCCCCTGTGTGTAATAGAAGAACACACTCAGGGGGCCTCCTTCGCAGCTGTCTTGCTCTAAAACCACTGTCGCCGACTCTCATGGGAATCTAACCAACTCGCGCGCTCTATTCTTATATCTCTATGGTGGGACAGGATCATAGAGACTGGGATAAGCACCTCCACGAATTCAGACACGCGGTGAACACAGCAGTTCAGTCGACTACGAAAGTTAGTCCAGCGTTCCTGAATTTTGGACGTCAGCCTAAGCCAGTAAAAAGTCTGCGACGAGAGGTAGAAGGGAAGACCAGTGTCCAGAGGATTGATCCGGAAGTTTGAGTAGATCGCATGCGTAGGCTGGATGCCTTGAGAGACTTGGTTTCAAGATTTGTGGATAAAGAACGTGAGAAGCAGACGAAGCAGTATAACAAAAATAAGAGAGAGGCAAACTTAAGCGTGGGGGACAAGGTTTTGTGGAGGACACACAAACTTTCCAATGCTAGTCAGAGCTTTTCCGCGAAACTTGCACCGCAATACGAGGGGCCTTACGAGATAGTTCGGCAATTATCCCCAACGGTGTATGAGTTGAGTACGGACGACAAGCGGAGAGTTCCCAAGGTCCACGTATCGGATCTTGAGCGCTATTTGTCTCCAAGAAGTAAAACGAATTTTTGATGTAGTTGACTTGCCTTGTTTTTAGAGTTCCTTGACAATTCTTGAGGAAAGGAGGCGAAGGAAGGCCAGTACTCTGTTTTATAAGTAGTGATGGATCGGCGATACCAGCCAGTATCGGCCTAGGGGGGGGGGGGGGGGGATAATTGTAACGAAGTGTTTCGTTACTTAAGAGTTGCAGTATTATTTTGAATAAGTTAAATAAGGGAAAATTATTAGTTAAACATCTGCGCCAGAATTCGACTTTTCTTGAGACGAACCTGACTGACGTTTTTCCGCTAATAAGTAGTTTCCCTCGTAAATTTTGGTTAATTTCTTGGTCGTTGAATATTCTGAATTCAGCAGTCACCTCTCCCCTTTTCCATCTGCGCCAGTCGTCAGTTTTCGCGTTACAGGTTCAAATCCGCGAGCTGCGTGACAACCAATCTTAGACGAAGGACGGACAAGAGGGCGGAGGGTGAAAAGGAAGTCGAAGGAGAGGAACCAATTTTCGGCGGGCAACGCAGAGCGGGACGAGAGGGAAGTCGCCACGTGCTACCTCACTTGTTAATCAAGCGTGTTACGCGTGAGACGTTTGAAACTGTCGCGGGTGATATATTCATTCAGTTGAGATTTGAGAGTGAACTTTATTGGACTTTGTGTGTGTGAAAAGTTGATATAATTAAAGACTATTAATTGATACTTTAGAGTTTTTTTGTTGGTGTGTAAAACCCTTTACTTCCTCACGAAGCGGTTTGGAGTTGCTGCGTGTCCTTCCGAGAGTGCTGTCCGAGGATCTCGTCGAGGGTTTTGAAGTTAAGTCGTCGTTGGTGAGTCGTTTGTTAGGTTTTCTGTCCTGGTGTCAAATTTGCGTGGATCGTCGCATCTTCGTGGTCAACGAGGGTGGAATCTCCGCGAAATCTCCCCTGAGTTTTGAAATTGGTTGTCGTGTGTCGTTCGTCGAGTAATTTAAAATAGTGGGGTGATTTGGCCATTTATTAAAATTTAAATTAACTTTTAAAAATTAATAATAAACACTCAATTACACGATTTATAATATCAGTTAAAAATCAAATGTTTTTAATTTTACAGGAAGGGAGTTTGAACTTGTATCTGCCTATATTATTGTTAGGTTATGCCTATGTTTCAATGTTAACAACAAAAAAACTATTAGATATAAACAAGTTTTGATTACTGCATGTGAAAGAGTAACTCAAATAATATCGATTCATAATAAAAATTAAAAATCGAATGTTTTGCAGCTAAGGTCCCTTTCACCCTGAATCGACACAAATGAAAATTCGTTAAAATATTAGTTTTATTAAATGAAACTTCACTCATCTGTAGATTCTACTAAATAAATATTCGATGAAAAGTGAGTTCTATCAAATACTATTTCGGCTTGATAAAGATTTGAACATGTAGAATTTTTGTTAAAGATTCATTCACTCATTTAAAACTTCTTTTAAACAGACATTCTATAAAATAGAATTTCGATCAACTGTGAATTCTGTTAAATGAAAATTCGATGAAATATAAATTCTCTCAAATGAAACTTCGGGT
The DNA here is from genome assembly GCA_037103525.1 of Ganaspis brasiliensis. Lineage (NCBI taxonomy): Eukaryota > Metazoa > Arthropoda > Insecta > Hymenoptera > Figitidae > Ganaspis > Ganaspis brasiliensis. Next base: position 637,897 of record JAZKLR010000629.1, on the reverse strand, counting down.
ATATATGAATTCTAATATATGAAAGGTCGGTTATATTTGAATTCTGTCAAACATTATTTCGATGAAATGTGAATTCGGCCAAATGAAATTTCGAACAAATCGGAATTAGAACATATTCATGCGTCTTCATATCTCACAATATACATTCAATTGTTTAAACAATTTAATTTTCTTATATTTTTTATATTAAATAATTTTTTTAATAGTTGTGGATTCATTAGTAACAATTGACAGAAAATTTTTCCATGAAATATTTTGTTTATTTGTTTAAACAATTAAAATTGTTAAAAACAATTTTTCATCAAATTCTCCTAGAAGTATTTCGTTTTTTGCTTCACTTAAGAAATATCGCGAATTTTCCGTCAGCAATTTTCAAGACTTTTTAATTGTTTAAATAATTTATATTTGCGTAAAGAACTTATTTTTCGCATATTTTAAAGGTTTAACTAATTTTTGTTTTATAACTCATAGAGAAAGCTTTTTAAATCTCTTTTATCTTATAGTCACCCAGAATCTACCAGTTTCGTTTATTTTTCATTAATAAACCTATACCATGTACTATATTTTGCGTATAACATATTTATTTATTTAAGAATTAAACATTAATATCTGTTCTAAATAATAATACTGTCTGATACAAATTTTTTCTAAATTTATGTTTTTTATTCAAGGAAACTTTCTTTCATAATTATAAATATTTTTTTATCGGTCATTCTCTCAAAAAGGACAATTTAATATTTTTCTTTGAAACTTACCTTACTTGAAGAAGAATGTTTCATATCATTCATAAAAAATCTGCAAGCTCCTAACTTTATTTCTTATTGAAAAAAAGAGGTGTAAGTAATTCCCGTATTTACGCTCTCCGCGGTAGTTGGAGTGGGGGTCTCGGTTTCGCTGCAGCCGCTAGTGCAAAAATTGATTTCAACTTTTCGAATTCACAAAATTGTTGATATGTCCGTCAAAAGTTAATGAATTTTTACTTTTTTTTTAAACTGGGCTAAAATTTACTTATCTTTCTATATTTAATGTTTCTATTTAAAAAAATTAATATTTATATGCAATAGTAAAACAAGTTTATTTATTATTTTTGACAATAATTTCTTGTTAAATAAACTATATTTATTCTATCCTTAATAATAGCAATCACTAATGTATGTATAAACATTATTTTAACTACCAAAAGAAAGTGTTTTTTTGAGAATTGAATTACTGGTACTTAGTAGTAGTATAATTTTCTAAAAATAAAAACATTAAGATATAAAAAAAAATTTAGCTTAGTTAATATAGTTATCAAAAATTTTGTACATTGAAGGAATTTTATTCAATTTTCGTTCCAAAAATCAAGCATTATATTTTTCAACAAACACATGCAGCATTTTTCTTCAAACACGGCGAGTGTTTAATACAAATATTAATAAGAAAAAAAAAATTATTAAAGAAAATAATACTGTTCCTTTAAAAACATAGGTAAGTATATATCGTAAAATTAGTGAAAAATAATATAATAAATTTCTTATATTTGTTACATTTGCACAAAATTCACATATGTTTTATTTTAAATGAATCTCAAGTTAAAAATAATAAGTAAAAAACAAGTACTAGGAACTCAATTCTAAAAGAAACATATTCTTTTGGTGATTAAAATAATGTTTATACATTATTGATTGCTATTATTAAGGATAAAATAAATATAGTTTATTTAACAGGAAATTATTGTTAAAAATAATAAGAAATAAATAAACATGTTTTACTATTGCATATAAATATTAATTTTTTTAAATAGAAACATTAAATATAGAAAGATAAGGAAATTTTAGCCCAGTTTAAAAAAAAAGTAAAAATTCATTAACTTTTGACGGACATATCAACAATTTTGTGAATTTGAAAAGTTGAAATTAATTTTTGTGCTAGCGGCTGCAGCGAAACCGAGACCTGCACTCCAACTACCGCGGAGAGCGTAAATACGGGAATTACTTACACCTCTTTTTTTTCAAAAAGAAATAAAGTTAGGAGCTTGCAGATTTTTTATGAATGATATGAAACATTTTTCTTCAAGTAAGGTAAGTTTCAAAGAAAAAAATTAATAAACAAACTGTCAGAAATTTTGCACAAAAAAAAAATTATTTCCCCCTCTCCTTGACGTAGATGCAAAATTTTTTTTTTAAAAGTTTCAGAAAAACATAAGGAATTAAATACATTTTTTCCAATTGAATAAAATGAAAGCTTTATGAGATATATACACAATTGTTTATAGTTAAATATTATATAAACTTTTGAAAGCGTTTTTTTTGCAAATAAAAATAAATTTTTTTTTACAGATAATAAATTGAGTTGAAACATTCATTCTTTCCAAATGAAAAGAGCACTTAAAAGTTAAAAAATTTTCAGAATCCAGATCTCTTGAGTATTAAAAAGAGATACGATTTTTAATAAACAAATAGAATATCTCAAGAACTATTTGTCCAATCTAAACCGATAAACGATAAATTTGTTCAGAATCACAAGGGCTATAATCCAACAAAGTTTTAAGTCAATTCAATAATTATTAACAAAGTTATTGAAAAATTAAAAAAGTGACATTTTTAGGTGAAAGTTAAAATTTGCAAGTTAACAAATTGTTAAAAATTAAATTACAATATCTCATTTTATTCATCTTTTTAAGCTGCATATCTTTAATAGGAAATTTTTTTCTCTAAAATAAACAGGAGATCAGCAATAATAAAAAAACATGTTTTTCACAACTTTACATTGTTATTAAAAATAATAAATAGCCGAAACACGTCTTGGAAACATAGGGGTATATTGCCAGGCACACAAACAACGCATTCATGCCAAAAGTGAGTGGTAGAGGTAACCTGCAAAAAAACAGCTATTTTTTCACAGGGCGCCTGGACTAGTATGTACGTTATTGCTCTCTGGTTAAATAAGTGTATATGCACTTAAAATAAGTCAAATTTCTCTCAAAATACGTCAAAAAATTACCTGTTATAAGTGCATTCCTATATGTGCACTTATTGAACGAATGAGCGACTTATAATGGAAAATGAGTAAAATTTAACTTATTTAGATTCAGAGAGTAAAAATTTCGTTTAAAAAATTAATATTATATTTGAATTGAAATTTGTTTTATTATTTACTAGAATTATATTATTCCTATTTTTTTAAATTAGAATATATCCTACATTTTCCATTCACAATGAAAAAGTCTTTTAAATAAAAGAAATCAGAAACACACTTAATTTTGTTTCTAATTAAAACTTTTACTTAAAACTTATTACTATTAGAGGAGTGGGCCCCAAGATGGACATTTCGTATAAAATTTTTGTTAAAGGTGACAGCCTCTTATGCTTTTTTTTCATTTTTAGGGTTCCGTACACCACAGGTGTACGCACGGAACCCTATTGGAAAGACTTAGTCGAAAATCGTATCCCCCCCCCTAGCCAACAAACTATTTGACTTATAAAATTCAAATTTGGCCCACATATGTATTTTCACGTGTAGATGAAAGGAAAATTATAGAAAACATGATTCTAGGGGTTGATCATAGCGTTGCCAAGAAAATAACGAGATTATTGAGAAATTTTGATATTTTTTGGCTGAAAACTCTTGCCATTTCTTTTACAGCGCTATTACCATCACGATCTCTATATTTTTTTTGTAATCTACACATGACAATACATTTGTGTACCAAATTTGAACTCTCTAACTCAAATATTTTGGCAGATAAGGGGGGAAAACGGTCATTTGTTAGAAAAAATGCGTTTAATTTGTACTATTCCTGCCCTCTATCTGCCAAACTATTATACTTAGAGTGCTGAAATTTGGTACACATATGTAGTTTGATGTATGGATTACAGAAAAACTATAGAACACCTTGTTGCAGGCTGTTATCATAGCGTTTTCGAGCAAAAAAACGATTTTTTTTTAAAAAAATGCTAAAAAATGACCGTATTTTCCCCCCCTCTCTTAACTTCCAAACTATTAGACTTAGAGAGTTCAAATTTGGTACACAAATGTATTTTCACGTATAGATTACAGGAACATTATAGAGAACATGATTGTATGTGTTGAACATAGCGTTGTCAAGGAAATAATAGCATATTAAGCTATGATCATCACTTTCTCTATAATTTTCCTGTAATCTACACCCAAAAATATATTTGTGTGCAAAATTTTAGCTCTTTAAGTCAAATAGTTTGGCAGATAAGGGGGGGGGGGGATACGGTTTTTTTTAAGCAAAAATGCATTAAAAATGTACAATTCATGCCATATATCTGTCAAACTATTGTACTTAGAGTCTTGAAATTTGATACACAATGGGGCAAAATTCCTGAACTGTCCAGGTCAAAAAATAAAATTTATTCAAACTTTCCTAAAGTGTTTCCATTGTTAGTGGAAGTGTAAATACCAAATATTTTCAAATTCCATGAAATAGTTTTTGAGTTACACAGTTTTAAAATTTTGAATTTTTTTAAAATGTAGTTTTTTAAATTTATTATATTTCTAAGTAGATTGCATAAAAGTTAACATATATATAGTGATTTTTAAAGCTTTTGATACAGGCTATTCGATTATAATAAATGTTTTTTTGTAAAAAGAAAATTTGACCTTGAAATTTAAGGTCAAAATGTTAATTTAATTGTATCTCGAAATCGGATTTTTTAAAAAAATTTAAACCTATCTCAATGGAAAGCTTTGACTTTTTTCCTATAAAATATGTAAAAATTAGAGTGGAACTCTAAATACTTTTGTCAAAAATAGATCTCAAATACCCGCGCGAGCTCGAATAGCGAGACCTCGCGCGAGTAACCACTGGTTTCTCTAGCGCGCGCGGGTATTTGAGATGTATTTTTGACATAAGTATTTAGAATTCCACTTTAATTTTTACATATCTTATAGGAAAGAAGCTAAGCTTTTCATTGAGATAGGTTAAAATTTTTTTAAAAAATCCGATTTCCAGATACAATCAAATTAAAACTTTGACCTTCACTTTCAAGGTCAAATTTTCTTTTTACGAAAAAACGTAAAAGAAGCTTTAAAAATCACTATATGGGGCAAAATTTCTCAAGTGTACCAATCGAAAAAATGAAAATGGCTAATAAAGGCTAATATTTGCACAAAATGTAGTATTCTATGTCAGTACTCAAACCACCAATTATTATGAAATTCTAATGAAAATTGTAGAAGGGGGAGGGGACTGAAGATTCTGGTCAAGTGTGAAGAGGGTATTTTTTGAAAAATCTTAACTATTATACAACAGGGTGGACAAAAAATTGACCTGTATGTTTTCGAAAGGTTTTTTCCTTCTCTTTTCAATGGTGCAAAATTTAACCTATTTTTTTCAAATTTTTTTTTTCTTTTTTTGAAAAAAGACTTTTTTTTCTTTTTTTTTCTTTTAAATAAAGCTTACTAGGGTAAGTGCACCAATTACCGAGGGTGCACCAATTGTCGATGATCATAATTTTTTTTTTCAGATAAATAGAATAATATAAAATATTTAAAGATCAAAAAGATTTCTAAATAATCTTTATCTTTTCAACTTTATACTTACATATTCAAATTTCATATAAATACTACTAAAATAGTTATTTAATTAAAATTATAATTCACTGCTGTCAAATTTACTCGAATCGACATTTTCTTAATACTTCAGGTTGATTGAAAGAGAATTTTAGAAATACAAATTAAACGTATTTCTAATTACTTTTTGTGTATGAAAATATTTTTAAAATATTATACATGAACTACATTAAGTTTCTATCTATGTTTTTTTTGTTTAAAAGAATATTTACTATTTTTTTTTTAAAGAAAATCATAAGCATTTGGTTCCATATTTTATGTCAATTCCATTTTTCGAGGTAATAACTCGAAAATAGGTGTATTCAATTTTTTCACCGATGCATCATTTGTCAATGGTTAGAACAAAAAAAAGTAAATATAATGTAGGTTAAGTGTTTGTTTATTAAACGTCAAACATAAATGAGGCATTCTCTGAGCAAAAAGCCACCCTAAAAAAAAAGTTGCCTAATGTTTTGGTCAATGATATGTAGTCAAAAAACAAAAATTTTAAGTGGGTTCTTAGGTCTGTGTAATGCGTGGTTGCCATGTTATCAGGGGCCCAATTTTATTGCAGCGTAATTTTTAACTGCCAATAACTTTTAACCGGATAAATGGATTTAAAAATCTTATGGGGGTTTTTTGTGCAGAATTTCCTAAACTTTCAAATAAAATTGCTCATTATTTTTATAATTTTATTTCTGACAAGAAAAATGCCAAAAAATATTTGTTTTTTAATTTTTGACAAACACTCCCCCCTAGGAACTTTTTCATAGCTACCTAGAAATGATCTTTATTTTATAAGCTTTTCAACCCCCTAAATGCCATTTTGGGAGAGCAAGATTCGTAGAAGCTATAGGTGAATGTGTGCTACAATACACCTTACAAATCGTTCTTTTTGTTGTGGAAAAAACAATATATACTATTTTTTCACTTTTTTGTTCAAGTATAGAAAGTTGGTAACATTAAAATCATTTAAGACTATATAAAAGAAAACTGGATGCAAATTTGTAAGGTGTACTGTAACACACATTCGCCTATAGCTTCTACAAATCTTGATCTCCGAAAATGGCATTTAGGGGGTTGAACAGCTTATAAAATAAGGATCATTTCTAGGTAGCTATGAAAAAGTTCCTAGGGGGGAGTGTTGGTCAAAAATTAAAAAACAAACATTTTTTTGCATTTTTCTTGTCAAAAATAAAATTATAAAAATAATGAGCAATTTTATTTGAAAGTTTAGGAAATTCTGCACAAAAAACCCCCATAAGATTTTTAAATCCATTTATCCGGTTAAAAGTTATTGGCAGTTAAAAATTACGCTGCAATAAAATTGGGCCCCTGATAACATGGCAACCACGCATTACACAGACCTAAGAACCCACTTAAAATTTTTGTTTTTTGACTACATATCATTGACCAAAACATTAGGCAACTTTTTTTTTAGGGTGGCTTTTTGCTCAGAGAATGCCTCAAATGCCAAACTTTTAAAGGTAAGTTACTTTTTATATTAAAAATTAGAAGAAACATATTTTAAATGTAATATAATTATAATAATTAATCTTGAAATACTTATTTTTCTCTATATTATATTTATAGAAAAATTTTTGTATTATTTCGTTTAATTAATTAACATTATGTACACTTTATAATAAAAGTTTTTTTTATACGTTTACAAATTTAATGTGACTTAAATTTATTTATTTTTTCAATGCATGCCTAATTAACACATTTGATTTAATTCAATTAACTTATTTTAAAAGTTTATAAATAGTTAAATACTTTTCTGTCCCCTATCATCTACTATAAAAAAGTTTTTATATTAATATTATAAATTATTCATTTATAGTTAAATAAATATATTTGTTTACTGAAAATTGTCTATAATATTTTTGTCCAAAAAGTAAATATCTACTCGACTTTTTAAATATTAGTAGAGGTTAATTGTTAGGTTTTATGTTTAAAAATGTCATATATATATATATACCCTCGACAATTGGAACAGATCCTCGAGAAGTTGGTACAAGATCATCGACAAATGGTGCTTTTACTCAATTGACTTTTAAATATAATTTTTGCTTTACATTTTAGTTTATATTAACAAAATAAATATAAATATTATTAAGTTCTTCGTCCATATATACAAAAATCAAATTTTGAAGTGCATTTACTTCCGAGAAAAAAAATGTCAAAGTCAGATGTTGCCTAAAACCCTCGACAATTGGTACAGTTACCTTATGTGCACTTTCAATACACGCTATAGAGAAAATGTCTTTTTTCTTTGTTTTTGAATTATTAATTAATTAGTTAATAAAAATTCGTTAAAAAAAAATATTTCAGAAACCATTTAACTTTTGGGAATTTTGAGGCTATTAACGTAAAGCTTATCAAATTCTGGATCCAACAAGCATAATTTAAAGTCTTTTTGATAAATGGATACTAAATAAATACACATTTTTTATTTAATTAATTATTATTAATTATTTTGTTAGCATTCATTTATCAAAAATACTTCAAGTTATGCTTGTTAGATCCGGAATTTGATAAGCTTTACGTTAGTATGCCCAAAATTACCAAAAGTTTATTTGTTTGTTCAATATTCCATTTTTTACTAATTTTTTACTAATTTTTATTAATTAATTAATAATTCAAAAAAAAGAAAAAAGACATTTTCTCTATAGCGTGTATTAAAAGTGCACATAGTAAGCTTTATTTTAAAGAAAAAAAATGTCTTTTTTCAAAAAAAGTAAACAAAAAAATTTTTTTTTTTTTGAAAAAAATAGGTTAAATTTTGAACATTTTTAAAAAAATTTTGCACCATTGAAAAGAGGAGGAAAAAACCTTTCGAAAACATACAAGTCAATTTTTTGTCCACCCTGTTGTATAATAGTTAAGATTTTTCAAAAAATACCCTCTTCACACTTGACCAGAATCTTCAGCCCCCGCCCCCTTCAACAATTTTCATTAGAATTTCATAATAATTGGTGGTTTGAGTACTGACATAGAATACTACATTTTGTGCAAATATTAGCCCTTTTCATTTTTTCGATTGGTACACTTGAGAAATTTTGCCCCATATATATGTTAACTTTTATGCAATCTACTTAGAAATATAATACATTTCAAAAACTACATTTTAGAAAAATTCAAAATTTTAAAACTGTGTAACTCAAAAACTATTTCATGGAATTTGAAAATATTTGGTATTTACGATTCCACTAACAATGGAAATACTTTAGCAAAGTTTGAATAAATTTTATTTTTTGACCTGGACAGTTCAAGAATTTTGCCCCATATGTAGTTTGACGTATAGATTACAGAAAAACTGTAGAAAACTTTGTTGTAGGCTGTTATCATAGCGTTTTCGAACAAAAAACCACGATTTAAAAAAAAATGCTAAAAAATGACCGTATCCCCCCCTTTTTAACTTCCAAATTATTTGACTTAGAGAGTTCAAATTTGGTACACAAATGTGACTTGTTCTGAAGAAAGGGACCTAAGCAGCAAATTGGTTATTTTACAGGAGAGCGAAAACAAAAGTCGAGCGCGCATGGTTATCTGTACAAATCCAGAGATTTAAATTGTTATAACTTAAAAAATATTTAATAAAACCCTTTTCTGACTTTAGATAATGAAAGAAAAACTTTTAATAAAATTAAAACATCCATAAACCGAAAAACGATTTTTTGCTTTTTAGGTCTCTTTTTTCAGAACGCGTCACAAATATATTTTTGGGTGTAGATTACAGGAAAATTATAAAAAAACATGATTGTAGAAGTTGATCATAGCGTTGTTAAGGAAATAAAAAGATTTTTGAGCATTTTTTATTCATATTGGCCTAAATCTAGTGTTATTACTTTATGAAATGTTACTTCATAAAATATGAATAAAAGTAAAAAAAAAATTTTTATATTTTTTCTATAATCAATTATCTTGTTAATATTAAAAAAAGAACTAGCTTTAAATACAAAAATATAATCTTTTCATCATAAAACTCAAGTTTCAAGCCAAAGCAGTCCGACAAAAAATGAAAATAAAGTCTATAGCAAATAAATAAAGCTTCTACAATTATAAAATAACTTGCAAAAGTAAATTAAACACTGTAATAAATTACAAAAATACCTGCTTGCTTCAAAACAGCGTGAGTTTAAAAAAAAAAATCGAAATTTTTGACATTCAATGCCAAATGTGACAGGTTAATCCGCCATGATTCTTTATAGTCACGTGACAACACGTATCTCTCGTTATCTTATGTATTTTTTCTGCGCATGCGCACTTCTTTTGATTCATCCCGCTCTTATTTAAAATCATGTTTTAAAAATATATAAAAATGATTCTTCAATGCATAATTATTATAATTATTATTAATATAAATGCAATAATTAATTCGTTTAAACACTGGTTTTTTATACAGAAGCAGTAACAACTTAATATTTAGTTTCTACATCAAAATATCCGTAACCCGAGAAATTTTCCGTATTGTACGTATCTTGCTTAGAAGTTTTACAGCATATAGGCAATTTAATAAAGGCAAGTTGCCCAAAAACACACGATGTAGGTAAACTAATTATTTTCATTTTAGAACTCCTTTTTAAAAAATTAAATCAAAGTCTTTAGATAGCTAAATGTTTAAGGATTAATTTTAAAAAAAAATTTATGTACGTCTGTGAGATAGAAGTGCATATTTTCTAAAATATAAAAATGAAAAAATTATTGTTGAAAAGCAAGGAAGATATACATTTTTTTTCAAAAAATTCAAAAAATCAAAAATTTTTAAATTATGCATTTATTTATGAACTGCTGATAAACTTTCTATAATTAAGTATTACCTGTTATTTCGTCATATTATAGAATAATTTGACAAAGAATATCGTATAACTGAGATATATAAGTATAAAATTGGTTTCTGGATCATAAAAATTGAAAAACCTACATTTTTTTTATATTACTGACTTTGTGTTAGATGGCTTATAATCTTTTTGCATTAAATTTTGTTATGTTCCTTACAACACATTTTGCAATAAATTTAAAGAAATACATTAATAAAAATAGTTTTAGATGACACAATGCAAAAAAAAAATGTTGAATCTGAATTTTTTGGGGTAAAAAAATAAAAACCAGAAAATCTAGTAGATTAAATTTAAATCCTATTTAACCTAAATCCCATTTAATCTAAAAAGCATTCTGCCTAAAACCCATTAAACATTATAAATCTTATTTAACCTAAATTACATTTAACCAAAATCCCATTTAAACTAAAATGCATTCAGTCTAAAACACATTAAACCTAAAACTTATTTAACCAAAATCCCATTTAACCTAAAAAGCGTTAAGCCTAAATCTCATTCAACCTAAAATGCATTTAGACTATGACCCATTAAATCCAAAAAGGCATTCAGCCTAAAACTATTTGTCCTAAATCCCGTTTAGCCTAAATTTTACATTATAAATTTCGTTCAATGGGATTTAGGCCAAATTTTTTTAAGCTATATGCATTTTTGGTAAAAAAGAATTTAGGCTGATTGCATTTTAGGTTAAATTGGATTTAGGCGGAATGCATTTTTGGTGAAATGGGATTTAGGCTGAATGCATTTTAGGTTAAATGGGATGTAGGTTGAATGCATTTAAGGTTAAATGTGATTTAAGTTTAATGTGATTAAGGTTAAATGGGATTTAGGATGAATGAATTTGAGATTAAATAGAATTTGGGCTAAATGCATTTTAGGTTAAAAGGGTTTTAGAACAAAAGCAATTTTGTTTAGATGGGATTTAGGCTGATTGCATTTTAGGTTAAATGGGGTTTATGATGGTTCCATGTTAGGTTAAATGAGATTGAGGATGAATGCATATGAGGTTAAAAGGGATTTAGGTTAAATACAATTGAAGTTAAACAGAAATTAGTTTAAATAAGAGTTAGGTTAAATGGTATTTAGGTTAATTAAGGTTTAGATTAAATGGGATTTATACTGAATCCATTTTAGGTCAAATGATATGTATGATAAATGCTTTTGGGGATAAATGGGATTTAGGCTCAATGCATTTTAGGATAAATGGGTTTTAATCTGTGAATGCATTTTAGGTTAAATGGGATTTAGGATGTATGCATTTTAGGTTTAATGGGATTAAAGTTAAATGGGTTTTAGGCTGAATGCATTTTAGGTTAAATGGGTTTCTTGTTAAATGCATTTTAGGTTAAAGGGGATTTAGGCTTAATACAATTTAGGGAAAATGGGATTAGGCTGAATGCATTTTCGTCAAGATAGTTTTAGGCTGAATGGGATTTAGGCTAATTTGGTTCTAGGGTTTTCTCGAAAAATATTTATTTTGATGAAAAAAAATTTTAAAACATGACATGCGTATTTTTATCAGATCAACAACTTGGCAAGGTTGAGGCAAAGTAAAAATGCCTTGCCTCAACCTTGCCAATATTGCTGGAACATCCGGTGCTGTTCGGGTATGTGCTAATGAGAAGTATATCTAATAAAATATATTAGAATTTAATAATTTTTGGAAGATAATTATGTCGCTTTTAGAAAATTCTTTTTTAAATAATTTCTGTCAGAAAATACTTATTGGCAAAAAATACTTTCTGTCAGAAAATCATTATTGTCAAAAAATACTATCTGTAAGAAAATACTTTTTAATAAAAAATTCTTTCCGTCAGAAAATACTTTTTGTAAAAAAAATACTGTTGATGGCACGCCACTAGATTTTGTGCCCTCCGAAGGCGGGCTCGAAAGCTAGTTCTTTAATAAATTCTTTAATAATAAACTGATAAACATGAAACTTTATAGAAATCATCTTTACCTTACTATACATCATTAATAAAAACAATTATGATTAATATTTATTTTTGGCGAAGCTATTAACGATTGCCAATTTACCCAATTAGGCATTTTGGCCGACTCTCCCCTAATTTGTATTAAAACATATTCAGATTAGTCGAATTGCAAAAGATTATGATAAGACAACATTATAAGATTGTAATGTATTTTAAGACAACTAGGAGTAACAGCGGTTTAATGTCTGAAGTTTTTACATTACTCGAAACTACATTATACAAGGCACTTCTTTTACTTGCCTGAGGATTTATTTCTTTATCGTCCATAGTATACAGAGAACGTAATTACAATTTGAAAAATTTTAGAAGAAGTGGAGTTATCATTAGAGTTTTTTTGTCAAAAATACAACAAAACTATTTGACATTAATGGTCCTGAATACTTTGATCTGACATATGGATGATCAATTTAAACAATTGTTTAGTCAAAAAACAATATTTTTGTGATCATATTTTTAAATGAATGTTTTACGTCAGTTTAACAATTTTGTTATTCAAACTTAATTTAGAAAATTATGTTCCAGTGAAAAAGCTATATTAGCACCTATAACTGATTTGCAATTAGTAAAAGATATCTTAAAAAATTAAAGGCTTGTAAGTCGTTGAAAAAGTAGAAAAGAGCTAATTAAAAGAGAAGATCAATTGTCAAATCACTTTCTTACAAAATAATTAATTTCTTTGTGCCCTTATGTTAACCTAGTAAAGTATATTGAAATTTGAAAAGTTGAAATTATATATATAAAGTGTTTTTAAAACAAGTTCTTATTCTTAAATCTAGATTTATCGTATTTGAACATCAATATTGATCTTAAAAAACAGTTCCGGTAAATTTTAAATGTTTTATTTAACTACTTTTATGATGTACTACATGTTCTACTTTCATTATTGCATTTGAGAAAATGGTATATTATGTTTTGTATCTGTTTCTAAGGATTTACGTACAATTTTTTCACTTTTGAACATATAAGGGCCACTAAAAATATATTAATTAATTACCAACTATTTTTTCTAACATATACTTTTTCAGCCAACAAAATTCAATTAACTTCCTTCATTTAAAAAAATTATTAGCTCACCTTTTGGGGTCAATTTTATGAGAAGTCTAATAACTCACCACTTCTAAGGTCAAATTTGACCTAAAAAAAATTTTTTTCGCCTTAAACACTGTAGACTTTTAGTAGTATCATGAAAATAATTTTTCATGAAGAGAAACTTCCATATACATTAGCTTAAACTGCGGCAAAACTATAAAATTGAACAAATTCGTGTTTTCTATGAAAAATGGATTAGCGCCACCTCAAAAAATGATTTTTTTCAAAAAGAAAAAATACGTGTCTAATTTTTTTCCATTCGGAACAATTTTTTGAGGTAGCATTATAGAAAATTAAAAGTCATGTTGTTTTGGGGCACCCTAATATATACATTTACACACGTACTCACATACATATACACTGAGAAAAAATGCTATAGAATCAATCTCATATTGATTTGATGCAACAAACGGCGTATTCACCACCGTTCAAACAAATATGCTTTGGTTTTAATAGTACATACTTTCATTTTTAATACTATTGATTTGATATAAATTACTTTTAAAACAAATAAATATCAATTGTCCCAATGAAATATTTTTCCAAAGTAATAAGAAAAATTATTTAATAGAAACAAGTAAATTATTAAATCCATAGCATATGTGGAAAATGTGAAAAAAATTGCTCTCGACTGAATAAAATCAGATTATGAAAACTATAGCATATGCTATAAACTTGAGAAGAAAATGTTGAGGTCTGAATAGTACCGTCTCCATAAGTTGAAAAATTTTAACTTTTAAACGAAAAGCATTATAAAATTTAAACATATACAAAAATTTAGTTTTATATTAATATTCACAATTTTTTTTTTTAATTTTAACTCACATTCAATTATACTCACCAACCTATCAACATTCTTTTATTTTATATTTGTATTGGCAGATTTTTTTAATACATATTTTTTACACATTTTCATACATTCATACACATTAATTTTCTTATTATTTAATCTTCCTAAACCTAAACGATAATCGCAATTCGCACGCTCTTAAACTTATACTTAAACCTAACGATATATATATGTTACGGTAAATGTGCACATTCACCGCGCTATTTGGTGAACGTGAGAAATTTTTATATTAAGGAAAAAATTATGTACATTTACCGAGTGAATTGGTAAATGTGCGCAGTGACCATCGTTGGTTGGTAAATGTTGATATTTTATTTTGTAAACATTTCAATGAGATAAAAATCAAACTTATACAAAGAGGACAGATTTGCAAAAGTAGAATGTTTATATTGTCAATCTCAGTTATTATTTTATCAGTGTGCTTTTGATTGCTAAATTGTGAGTTTACTTTAATTTCGCGCAATAAAAATGAGTGAATGTGTTGAAATGAAAAAACAATTTAATGAATTTGCAGAAAATATTATAAATGCAAAAAATAATAATTCTTTTTATTTATCCAAGGAAGAATATATTGAAATTGTGCAAGAAGTGTGTGATGCTAAAATTAAATTAAAAAGAAAAAAAATTAATTTCTTCACTTTCTAAAAACAGTAAACTGAAATATTTTGTGACAAATGATGATACTTTTGATGTTATTCATGATGCTTATTTAAATGTTAGACAGGGTGGACGAAACAAAGTCATGATGGACCTAAAAGAAAAATTTGCAAATATTACGATTGAGATAAAAACAAAATAAATACAAAATAAAATATCAACATTTACCAACCAACGATGGTCACTGAGCACATTTACCAATTTTACATGGTAAATGTAAGCAATGTATTCATTATTTTAAAAATTTCTCACATTCACCAACTAGATTGGTAAATGTGTACATTTACCGGTAAATATGCACATTTACCAATTTTGTACTTTTACCGTAACATATATAATATTACGCATTTTCTAATATCTGAGTCCGATTTCAAGTTCCTTATATACTAACTGAAAGAATTATTCAACACTTGCGAGCAGAAACGAAGCAAATGTCAAAAGAAGGGAATGCGCCACTAGCGGGCACTTAAGGTACTGCAGGTTTAAGAAGCGGCAAAATTAAAAAAAAAGAATAATTAAGAAACTCATAATATAAATTTAAAAATAATGGAAATTGTAAAAAATTAACTTGAAAAATAGAGTAAAATGAAAAATATTTTTTTTTTATTATATTCCTAACAAAATAAGCAAAGTAGATAAACTTGAAATAATTCTTTTCGTCCACTAACGTGATATAAAATATACATGTGCAGAGGAAATTATAAAATACATAAATTAAAATTGCATTTCAACGTAGAATATCTTAAATAATTCAGAATATTATTTATAGAAATATGTATCTACAAATATATCAATAAAACAATCTTTGTTTAAAAATATATGCCATCATTTTTGTTGTCGAAGAGAATATTTCAATGTATCAAAAAAATTCGTTTCGTAAAGTAGTGAACTTATTTAACATGTTATATACAATTTTCTGTCAATGCAGAATATGTTTATTACTGTTTATCATTATTCAAAGATCAAATACCTTATTTTTTCAAGTAATCGACGATTTTCTTAAGAAAATTCTTCTATTCCCGCTAGATAATCGCAAAAAAGTTTATACTAAAATGGACCATAAACGAAACCACTTCTTAATATTTATAAAGTTTGTGAAAAATGTACAAATTTAATATACAAAATTTAAGATGTAAAATTGGCCAAAATCAAAGGATTTCAAGTAATCGAACATTTTCTTGTAAAAATTAATCTATTCCAGCTAGAAAATCGCAATGAAATTTATATTAAACAAGACTATAAACGAAACCACTTTTTAATATTTATAAAGTTTGTAAAAAATTTACAAATTTAATATACGAAATTTAAAATTAAAAATTGGCCAAAATCAAAAAAATTCAATTAATTGAGGATTTTGTTGAAAAAATTAATCTTTTCACGCTAGACAATCACAATGAAAATTATATTAAACAAGACCATAAACGAAACCACTTTTTAATATGTATATAGTTTGAAAACAATTTACATATTTTTTTTCGATTTTATATAGATGAAAAATTGTGTAAATCAGAAAATTTCAATTAATCGAAAATTTTCTTAAAAAAAATTACTATTTCCCACTGGACAATTGCAATAAAGTTTATACTAAAAAGGACCATAAACGAAACCACTTTTTAATATTTATATAATTTGTAAGAAAATTTACAAATTTGTTTTCGATTTTATAGATAAAAAATTGTGAAAATGTTAAGATTTCAATTAATCAAGAATTTTCTTAAAAAAAAAAAATATTTTTTCCCTCTAGACAATCGCAATAAACTTTATATTAAAAAAGACCATAAACGAAACCACTTTTTAACATTTATAAAATTTTTAAAAAATATCCAAATTTAATATAGGAAATTTAAGATGTAAAAATCGCCAAAATCAGAAGATTTTAAGGAATCGAGAATTTTCTTGAAAAAATTAATCTATTGCCGCTAGATAATCACAATGAAATTTATTTTAAACAAGACCGTAAAGAAAACTACTTTTTAGCACTTATATATTTTTTAAAAAATTGACAAATATTTTATTGTGGAAAATCTAAACATCTTAGGAAATAGAAATATTTCTTGAAAAATTAAGCTATTGCCTCTAGCAATTAAGTTTTTATTTAAAAAACCATAAACAAAATGAGGTTTAAATATAAAAATTAGTAAAAATTTATTAATTTACTACTCGATATTTAAGATGTAATAATAAATTGTGAATTATCTGAATCAAATTGTGAATTTAATTTCAAGTAATCAGAAATTTTCTTGTATATGTAATACTGCCTATGGATATTTGTAATTAAGTTTTAACACAACTATTTTAAATTTCATTGTCAAAAGAAATTAGATCCAAAACAAATTAATTATTAATTTTAATTTTATTTTTTTTTATTTTTGCTGTCTTAGAAATGACTTCATGAGGATTGTTAGTATTAATTTGATAAAGAAATAAAATTAATTTAATTTGCTACTTTTTTTTTTTTTTTTTTTTTTTTTTTTTTTTTTTATACTATATTTATTGTATTTGTGTTTCAAGAATATAATTTTTATTTTTAATTTTACTTAAGTTTTAATTCTTAAATTAAAATTGTAAATTCACGTTAAATTAAAGTTTTCTTACGTATTATTTTTTTTGTATTTAATTATTTTACTTTAAATTTTGATTAAGGCCAGGTTCCTCCAAACAATTTTCAAAAAATCTAAAAAATTTTTCGCCCGTAAATTGCTAGAAAATACTCTTAGAAATAATATAGAATTAGTCCCGAAGGTCCGCACGACCGAGAAGTAGATATACAAGAGGGGAGAGCGGTGCGCGCTAAGCGGTAAATCCGGCCACTCGAGCGGCCACAGAAGCGTCTAAAGATTACAGGATTGCTGCAAGAAATGCAAAAATTCTTGAAAATGACACCTATGACGACCAGGAAGAAGTTCTGTACGCAGCCGGATTGGATACATGTGTAAAATTCACTTTTTTTTACGATTTTTCACGAACAAAAACTTTAATCGCTTTTTTCTCAAAACCACGTTTTTCTCGAAACAACGTTTTTTGAACTGGATGTCACTCTAATTTACAAACTATTGCACTTATCAATATGAACCAAACGTCATTTTACTCTTCAAGTGTCTCTCTATGGTGTGAACTAGAACCAAAAATATTCATCATTATTTAAAAAAGTTATAAACAATTAAAAGTGAAAAGAAAGGGTTAAAAACTGAAAAGTCCCGCCATTTTGTTTTTTTTTTTGTCAAATTGTTTCATTCTAGTTCACACCATAGCCAATGTCATACAGAATAAGAAACCATTTTGATTTTTGCTTTCAATTGAATGGATTCAGAGATATCGTGACACCCACCAACAAAAGGGATTTTTTTGAACAGCCATTTTCGGTGTCGCTATTTTGAAAAAAAAATAATAATTTTTTTTAATTAGTATTTTTATGTGTCTTTGTATATGTAAAAAGTTTGATTAAAAAAATTTTTTTGTAATATCAATAAAATAAGTTTGAAAAAAACACATGTTTTGGAGGAACCTGGCCTTAAACTCATTTCAACATTCTACAATTTTATATTTAATTTTGTTTGCGTTTAAATATTATAATTTTTAATTTAATTTTTGTTATGGTTTTAATGGTTTAATTTCTAAATTTAGTGATATTTAACTATAAGTTTTTGAATTTTAAATTTATTTAATACATTGATAATTGAATCCATAAACTGCGCTGTACGGTTTATAGCATTATCCTTTTGGCGGTATTTGAATACATCGTTTATTGAATCTATATAGATTATGCTATAAGTTTTATAGCACGATGCTTTTGGCGGTATTCGAATACATCGTTACTTGAATCTAAAGAATATGCTATAGATTTTATAGCATCTGCTGATGTTTCAGATTAATTACACTTTTGAATTCAAAGCAAATTGCTGTTCGATTAAGAACATATTTATTTATCTTAAATTATACTATTGTATAAAATAAATCAATATTTATTTTAAATAATTGCAAGTACTATAGTTTTATATAAATGTGAAATTTCTTTTCATAGTACCATATTTTTAACTTCATAGATCCATTTATTTAAGTTAGAAAAATAAACATTTAAATTTATAACAGAAAAATTTGTTTTAATGTCATGACATTCTATAGTAGCCGCACTATTGAATTAAAGACATTTTTTTCTCAGTGTACATATAACTTCACCCCGAAGTAAAGAAGGAATGATTATAATCACATATACGTTTATGCATACATACATACACATTAGGGTGGTCCAAAAAAAGTCGATTTTTGAAAATTAAAAATGGCTATTCAGTTTCTGAAACTTCAGGGTTAAACACGACATAACCATTTTTTTTTAAAATTTTTTTGTTCATATTTTCATGTGCCGACGAGCTCTTAAAGTTTTTGATCTTTCTTCCCTAATTTTCTACATTTCGCTTATGGGCAATAATCACCGCTCAATCCTGAAAGGGTTTGTGATTTATGGGTTCCTACTGCACTAATAGGATCTACGGTCGATTTCGAGCTTCAAAGCAAAAGGGTTCCATTGTCCCCGTTCCGGTTTAAAAATGCCAAAAAAAATTGTAGAATATTCAATTTAGCATTTATGGAAAATTTGAACTATATTTTAAATATAATTAAATTTTAACTAATTAATTCGATCATGTTTTTTATAGCTTTTTTAAAGTTTATTTAAAAATTAATTTGCATTTAAATATACATTATTTTAAAAATGTTTAAAGTTTTCAAACATTGACAGCATTAGATCAACAAAATTTTATGCGCAAAACTTTATTATTTTTAATGCAGCGTGGAGTGCGGTACTGACATTTACTCGTATTATAGTTTAATTGGTTTATGGTTACAAGGTTCCATTACTATTCTCTAGTAATGGACTAGGTTTTTAGGTCACTTTTAGGTTATGTCAAAATAAATAATGTTTTAATAAAATTCTGTTTGTTAATTTCATTAGTTAAATTTTAATAAATTTTTAGTAACCTTTTTACTGGTAATTAATTATTAATAATTTTTTAATTATAATTAACATTTGTTGAATTTATAACAAAATTAAAAATATGCATTATAAATATTCAACATTTATAGCTGCATTGGTAAAAGTGGAAAAACTTTTTTTTTTTATTTGAAACTATATTCATATTACAATAGCCTTCCACTGACAATGAGCAGGTACAGACGAACGACTTCGACCCTAGACCCCCTGATGTTCGACAGTAGCAATGAGCAGGCCTATATCATTTTCCCTAATAATTTTGGCTGTAAACGGACGAAAGTTCAAAAATGCTAAACTTCAATTCAACAAATTACCCTTTTAATATTCATGTAGCTTTTTCAACTTTACAGAATCTCATGTTCAAGAAATAAATTTTCCTATAGTATAAGTTAGATGTAGAACAACTTATATTTACTAGCAGAAAACTGGTCCTGAAAAGCACCGATTTGGCGTTTTTTGACACTGAATAATGACTATAAAAATAACAATTCGTAAAATTACTTTTTTGCAATACTTTGTCTTAGTTCACACCTAGCAGTCTGTAAATGGAAATCGAATTACGATATAAAGAAAGTAATGAAAAGCTCAGTTGAAAATATTTTGCTATTTTCACGTGTTAATTCCCATAAGAACGGGAAAAGTTCGTCGGCACATGAAAATATGAACAAAAAAATTTTTTAAAAAATAGTTATGTCGTGTTTAACTCTGAATTTTAAGAAACTGAATAGCCATTTTTAATTTTCAAAAATCACCTTTTTTTGGACCACCCTAATACACATATATATACACTTATGTACCTATATATCGTTCACCCCAAGTGGAATGTACGCAAATGTTTGTCACAATTTGGAAAACGCGTAATTTTTAAGAACAAAGCAGAAAGTACGTATCTTTGTGGAAAGATTTGGAAACAGCTCATATATGTACGAGAAAAATGGATATATTCAAACTTAATATTTTAGACATTAAAATTAATATTTTTAATATCTAAGATATTAAAACTGAATATCAAGATATTAATATCTTGATACTAAGTTTCAATATCTGAATATTTAATTATAATATCCATGAACAGCCATTTTTCTCAGTGCAGTTTTTGTACATACAGAACATGAGTAGTTTCTGAAAACACCACTAAAGATACGTACTTTCCAACCTGTTCTTAAAAAATACGCAACTTCCAAATGTTCAAAAACAGTTGAGTAAGTTGGACTTGGGGTGAACGATATACATTTACACACATATACGTACTGACATAAACACACAAACTCACATACGCATACATATAACTTCACACCCAAGTAAAGAAAGAATGTTCATACGCACATACTACATACATCCATATACACATAAATATTATTATTCATACATATATGTGACGATTTCTGGTGAAAGGGACCTCACGCGACAATAACATAAGGCTCAGTATTCCGTTGCGCAGTGCACGAAAAGTGAGCCTAATGTTCTTGTTGCGTAAGTTCTTTTTCACCATAAATCGTCACATATACACATACATGTACATAAATATACTTTCTTATTAGCCGAATAAATGCTATGTTAACCTTGAAGTTAGGTTGTGATCGCCGGTATCTTGTTCGTTTTGTTCCGAGTCCCTTAACTTAGAAATTGGCTAGAAGCTTATTTTCTCAGTGAAGAGCCATTTATAAATTACGTCACACAAATTTCGATAAATTTTTATCCCCCTCCCTATGTCAGACTTTTTACAAGGGGACATTTGAAATTTCATAATGACAGTTACATTTCTCTAGACCCCCCTACCCTGATAAAGTGTGACGTAATTTATGAATTACCCCCAAGTAATGATTATAACATTCATTCATATTTAGAATGTTTTTTAGAATTTGTTAAATGAAAAATATTAAACATGCAAACTATTGAATTCACAAACTGCAATTAACAAATGTTGATCACATTTTGAATGAGATGTGTTCTGCCCAAATAATTTTAAAATTAAATTGGACTAATACGAATGCTTGTGCGCTAAATAATTAAATCATGCTTGATTACCTTGATGTTTTTCGCAGAATTCTTTAATGTGTACAAAGATACAATGTACTTTTAGTGTAACTGAAATTTAAAAAATTCAAGTAACTATTTTTAAAAATTATTTGTATTGTTTGTTCAATGGTTTGCATGTTTGATTATTTTCTTTTAATAAATTATAAAAAATATTGTAAAATTTGAATAAATATTATATAATATAATTATTTCTATAATCTTGTTTATCACCTAAAATATTTTAACCACAAATTAAGTTAAAATATTTATACAAAATGTAGGTACACTTGGTCAATTTCTTAATTTAGGTAATTTCAAAACAAAAAAATAAATTTTCCAAAAACGGCTAAGCGGAGAATTTTAAATTTTCTTGAAAAATACCCAGGGAGGATTCCAGAATATGAATTAACCGGAAAATTCCATTTCGCTTGACCTTTGATTTAAAATTCGTTCAAGCACACCGTGTTTTAAAATATATCAGTAAACAAGTAAAGGGTATACTTCCTAATACGACATACCTATAATTTTAATTACACTTGGTATACTTATGTATTTTGATGCACCGATTACGAAAATAATAGTGAAAATTGTGCAAATTTGGTTGTCATGGTAAAAATAAAAAAATACTATAGTAATTCACGGTTTTTTGGTAGTAACTCATAAAATATTTAAAAATTTATTTATAAGGATTGTAAAAAATATTTTAGACAAAAGTTATAAATCTAATTTCAAGATGGCTGATCCAAAATGGCGTACAACGAATTTTTTTTTTCAATGTATGAGCACATAGTCTACGCTTCATTACAAAAAAATTTTATTTTTATGACACTAAGTGTCTAAATGTTTTTTGACTCTCCAATCACAAATCTGAACACAGATTTTAAAAATTCAAAATGGCGGATCCAATATGGCGGACGATATTTTGAAATTCGATCGGATTTGTTTGAAAATTGTTACTTGGGGGTTTTTGGGGTCCCTGATTACGAATCTGATGTCAAAATTTTAAATTTCAAAATGGCGGTTCCAATATGGCGGACGATATTTTGAAAATCAATCGGATTTGTTTGAAAATTGTTACTCGGGGGTTTTTGGGTAACAAAACACTATGTGCTCATACATTGAAAAAAAAATTTCGTTGTACGCCATTTTGGATCAGCCATCTTGAAATTTTCAAAACTACGGTTCTTCACTTTCAAGCTTAGATATTACGGACGCGATATTTTAAGTTAAAACATTTTTCCGATTATTGAAAATATGAAAAAAAAATCATTTTTTAAACAAAATTGTCAAAATTTCACTTTTTTTTTAAAAAAATAGTCCATAACTTTTTGAAATCTTTTTTTTTTGAAACTTTGATAACAGTTTCTGAAAGAGCGATAAAAAGTACGTCAGAAATGGTGATTCCTATAATTTTGTATACCTCCACACTGAGAGAAGTTTGACACAGTATTGGAACTTTCACGTACGCCAGCTGCGCTAAATGAGGTATAGATACCGAACTTTTTTTTAGTTCGCAAGTCGAAATAAAATTGAGCGACAGCAGCGTCAAATAAGTCAGACTCTGTCTCTCTCTGTGGTACAAACATTTTTAGTACAGTATCCGCCCCACAAAGCGCAGAAACTGTATCACATTAGAACAGACTCTGCGCGAAAGGTTAGGTTTGACATATATGTATAGTACACAATTCAGATGTCAAGCGAAACTTCTCTCAGTGCAAAAATAGAGAAAATTAACGTTGAAAATGAGTACAAAAAAGTGTCCATCCCGTCCTTAAAGGGTTAAAGAGGAGTAACAATTCTTTCAGGCCAATCCTGAAAAAAGAATAAGATATCCAAATTATTTAATAAGCTATTACACTTAAAAGGTTTTTTTTTAAATTTCAAGTAAACGAGAGTTTCAAAAATTAAAATCTTTATAACTTCATGAAAATTTTTTTTTTGCAGACAAACAAAAAAATACGTGTCCTCTAAAATTCTTTGAAAAACAAATTTTTGGAGATACTTAAATTATTTAATTAGTTTATTAATAATTTGCTAATAACTATTGTTATACTAAAGTTAACGAGACTAAACATTTGTCAATTTTTACTAGAAAGAAGTTATTACTGTTTCACATGATTGAAATGAGATATTAAACTTAAATAATAGAAATGTTTTCAGTTCTTATTATTTCATAATTTTACAAAGATTAGATGAAAACTAAAAATTCCTCTTGAATTCAAATATTATTTCACTTCAATTTTGAAATTTATTTTGATTACTTTTATTTTTATAAGATTCTAGAATATTATTTTTCTAAAAAATATCTTTATCTCTAAAATAAGTAATTAACAAAAGATACTCAAAAGGAATTGCCATTTCCTCGTTTGGTGAAAATTTATTTGAATGACACATGCCAGAACTAGAGGTCACCGAGTACTTCGAAATCCAAATCTTATAGCCTCAATGGCCCCGTGGCAGTGCGTCTGACTCGTAATATGCGTTTAGCGTTCGGTTTAGAAAATCAGGGTTCGAATCTCAGCGTTGCTAGGATTTTTTAAAATATTCGTTTCTATGCGTTTACTTGCGTTTAAGGTATTAATAAAATATTAAGTTAATTATGTATGTATGTATGTTTACGAATCGTCAACTTTCGACCAATCACCTTGCATCTCACCAACAACAGTCAAAATACCACTCCTACTAGTAACCAGAGAAGGGGAAGCGTTCACAGTCTCATCAGACAACTGATGAGTCATTCTATTTTCTTTTGTGCATGGTTCTATTTTACAAAACTCCTCTAGAATTCTTACAAATTCTCCGATAGAAATACTATTGCTTCATTTTGTATAATTAACGTAATTTAAGTATAATATATATGAAGAAATTTAGTAATTCATACAAACCAGGCTATAAGAGTTTTCACAAAACTTTTTCAAGTATCCAAGAGTCCAAAAAAAGTTTTGTAAATGTCAGTAAATTTTTTTTTTTCCGTGTACTGTAAAAACGTGCGAGAAGAAGGTAGGTATGTACTTACATGTATACGCATATAAGATTTCAGGTGACACAAACGAGATCTCGTATAAGATCTTATGTGAGAACGTAGGTACGAACTCATGTAAGTTCTTATATTAAGTTCCGTGATGCGCCGCGTATAACGTTACTCAATATGAAATTGAAACAGCGTTCTTATATGAGTTCTCATCTGCGTACGTATGTAAGAACACAGGTGCGAACACACTTACGAACTCATGTGCGAACACACCTAAGTATTAAATTAAATATATTATTAAAAAAGAATTCTCGCCAACGGGATTCGAGCCCATCTAACCTGAGCCTAAGTACGCCTTAAACCCCTCGGCCACCGTAGTTATAGAAACAACTTTACAAAATCTTAGTCATGTTTAATACATAAATTTCTCCGGAAAGAAATTCCTACTGAGAAAATAAGCCTTTAGCCAAGCAGCTTTATTTCTAGGTTAGGGTTCCTCGGGACAAAACAAACAAAACACCGGCGATGACAATCAAACTTCAAGGATACCGGAGCATATGCTCTGCTAAAATCAATTAAGTGCTTTGCAGGTGCTATATCAACAACCTCTCTCTGCTAAATTTAATCAAAAATAGGTTGTATTTAGTCAACTTATTTTCTCAGTGTATATAACTACAGTGGCCGAGGAATTTAAGGCGTACTTAGGCTCAGGTTAGATGGGCTCGAATCCCGATGGCGAGAATTTTTTTTTAATAATATATTCAATTTAACATATTTAATTTAATACTTAGGTGTGTTCGCACATGAGTTCGTATGTGTGTTCGTACGTGTGTTCGCACATGTGTTCGTACATACGTACGCAGATGATAACTCATATAAGAACGCTGTTTCAATTTCATATTGAGTAACGTTATACGCGGCGCATGACGGAACTTAATATAAGAACTTACATGCGTTCGTACCTACGTTCTCACATAAGATCTTATACGAGATCTCGTTTGTGTCACCTGAGACCTTTTATGGGTACACATGTCAGTACATACCTATCTTCTTACGACACATCACACGCACGTTTTTACAGTAGGGATTGGTATAAATATTTTCTAATATATGTGACTTGGAAAGTTAAAAGGGACCTTACGTCAAAAAAATTGATTTTTTGCTGTTTAGTTCATGCAAAAAAGTGAACTTTTCTCTTTCAGAATCACCTATCAGTAAAAAAATTGATTTTTTGACGTAAGGTCCCTTTTAACTTTCCAAGTCACATATAGACTACAGAGAGTACTAAATGAATTTACTTAGTTCTTTATCAGAAATCAGAAAAAAAATCGTGAAGTCGAGAAAATCAAGCTGAAAAATTTCAAAGTTCTCAAAATTCTGTTCAGATTTCCGAAAGTTTAAAAGTGTTTCTAAAGGTATTAATAACACTTGTTGACAATTTAGTTGTGATGATGTATACGTGATGCGCTAACTTTTTGTTACATACTTTAAGAAAAAAGTGTAAAAAACTGACAAACCAGGATTTTGTGGGTTATTTTGTGCATTCTTTAAAATCAAGTTTTTTTCAATAATTTGTCTTGTAGTTAGTAAAAATTACTTTAAATTTTTGTTTTGAAACTTTTTTGTCTTATTTTTGTTATAAAAGACAAGAAATAAGCATAATATTGTAGTTTTACACATGGTGCCTTAAAAACATTAAAAAAGTAACATTAATAATTACATGCGTTTCAAGTTAATTTTGAAACTATTTCTCTTAAAATAACTCAAGAAATGTAATAGAAGTTATTTTAAGTAAAATTTTTTTAAAGAAATAACTTTTTTTGTAAATCAACACTTTTGTGAAATTTTAGTGTTTTACTTTGAAATTAGTTAAATAATTCCAACAAAAAAAATATTTCTTGCTTAGTTTTTCTTTATTATACTCTAGAGCAGGGGTGTTCAGTGTGCTTACAAAATCTGACAAAACTGACACTGTCAGTGTTGGGAGTAGGTCAACTTCCCTGCAATAAATCTTGACGGGTTTGGGCCCTTTACTCCTTTACCTCCAACTGAGTTGTAAGCCAGATAAAAATTATTATTATACTTAATTTACTCAATCTGATTTCATTAGGATATGTAATTCGTATTAATTAATATATTTAAATAAAAGATATGATAACATGAACCTTACATACAAAATAAAATATAAATATTAACTAAATAATATAGAAATAGACATATTATGAAGTTTCGGAAAATGGGAAGAGTTGAGTTTATTGCGGACTACCTACGGTGAGGGTCTAATAGCTTCAACAATGGCTCCTCCATAAACTGAAGGAAAACGCGAAAAAAAATTTGGTGTCAGAGTTGGCCTTCCCGTGTCAGTGTGCACTTGCCGAGACTGAACACGCCTGCTCTAGAGTATCTCAAAATAATACTTCATACATCAAAAACGTTTAAAAAATTTTTTTACACAACTTTATAAATAAGCAAACTTTGATGCACAAAATAGCCCCATCATGGGGTCCATTTTGTGCACAACTTTGAGTTTCTATAACTCAGACAAAAAAATTTTTCTTGTTGGCTAACTCATTGGACACCTTTAGAAGGATGTTTACAACATAACTAAATAGATAAATTCTTTATTTTTTCAAATTCTGAATTTTAATTAAGCATAGAGTGGAAAAAGAGTGGTTTTGTGCACAAAATAGCTCCACTTGATGGTATTTAAATATCTCTAAAAAAAATTTTTTTTGACTTCAAAAAACTAAATGAAAAAAATTGTACTGGACATCAATAAAAATCTGTAGATAAGTTAAGATTTTTTTTTGGAATTTGATTTTACAATTGGAAATTTAGGTTTATCGAGGTTTTTTATATTTTTACTGTTTTTTAATAAGGAAATTTTCTGTAGGTTATAATCTATTGCTTCCTTCATTTTCAATTGAGCCGCCGGATTCAAAAACCGCCTCTGCGCTCGAGATGTCTGACCAAACGTTGAGAAAATCAGTGAGTTTCCCATTGTCGCTCACTGCTACCCGACTACCATACGTCAGACTTTTCACGCGCAAAGGCGGTTTTTGAATCCGGAGGCTCAATTGTTTTTTTTTTAAATTTCTCCTTTTATTTGATATCTTTTTAAATTTTTCTAATATTAATATTTATTTTTAAATATTGTTTGGATTTCAAATTCAAAAACCAATTGATTTTATTTATTTCTTCTGTTATTAAAATCTTTGCTATTTCTGCACATTCTTCAACAATACAAAATGTATTTAGACACAGTATATTTTTACTATGGGAAAAAGGAAAAAAGTTATTTTTTTAAAACTCATGATTAATATCATTAAAACATAAATATATTATAGTATAATTTCTAAACAGCGAGTGACTTATTTATAAAATTTTAAGAGTAAATATTAAAAATGTTTTTCATGATAACCTTCCTAGCGTTTCTTATTTGTCATAGATGCTTTAAATATTCAGCTTTTTTTTTTTTTACTTGTCTGTTCTCTTTTCTCTGATTTTTTCAGCCCACATGTTCTAAACTTTCTGGTTTTTCTTAAATTTTATAACTTTTAATATAACCTACGTTTTAATTATTGTGATGTGTTAAATAAAAAGTATTAAAGTTTAGAGTGAACTTAGCAGTTTGAGAATTAAAAAATCAGTCGTTACAGTCCTGACCGTTACGGTTCTGACATTTTCACACATACCTTTTGTCAATCAATATCACTGGCCTACATGGGTTTTGCGAATAAGTTCAAACCTAGCGTTTCCGAAGGGATTTTTCGTGCTGAACACGAATTTGGGTTCAAAAATTTTCCATCACGTCACGTTATCGTAAAAATAAAGGTTGAAACCTCTAAAAACAGCGTTTTTGTCAGTTTTTAAAAAATCGTGGGGCAAAATACTGACGTGATATAAACTTTGCTATTATCAGAAATTAAAGGCTGAAACAAGCCCTTTCAAATAAGCCCTATGCCAATTTAATTGCATTCGCCCTTAGAGCGGGGGGGGGGGGGGGGGGTCTAAGGGTGGAGTAAAAAATGAAGACACCCATAAAACATCTGTTTTTACAGTGACTGTCCGATATATTGGATTCGACATTTTGAATTTTTAAAATGTAACTGCATATTCGAAATCAGCGACCTTCAAAACCCTCGAGTAACGAATTTCAAGCAAATTCGATCAAATTTTAAAAAAGTGGTCCGATATTTTGAATTTTTAAAATCTAACTGCATATTCGTAATCAGTGACCCTCAAAACACCCAAGTAACAAGTTTTAAGCGATTACAATCAAATTTTAAATAAATACCTTCTTGTCTTCATTTTTGACTCCACCCTTAGGCAAAACCCACCCCTTGCTCTAAGGGCGAATGCGATTAAATTGGCATAGGGCTTATTTGAAAGGGCTTTTTTCAGCCTTTAATTTCTAATAATATCAAAGTTTATATCACGTCACCATTTTGACCCACGATTTTTCAAAAACTGCCAAAAACGCTGTTTTTAGTGGTTTCAACCCCTATTTTCTCGAAAACGTGACGTGATGGGAATTTTTTGAACCCAGATTTGTGTTCAGCACGAAAAATTCCTTCGGAAACACTAGGTCCGATCTTATTCGCATCAAAAAAATTGAAATTTGCAGGGCAGTGTATTTATTAAAAGTTTAAGATGCACAATCATACACAGACTAAGAAAATAATTCTTTAAATGTGTGTGCAAAATTTATTATTTTTAAAAGCTTCGTATAGTTGGAGAGGTCCCTTTACGGTCCTGACATAACCCTGCTCCCTGTCAAGTTCACAATAAAAATTTTTTAATAACTTAAATATAAGTTATTGTACGCCTTATTTCCAAAGGGGCACACACTGTAAAAACAGGTGTCTTGTTTTAAGACATTTTTGTCTTCACTTTTAAGACGTTTTAAAGTGTCTTAATTTTAAACCAATGAGAAAGCATCTTTCAAAATTATTAACCAATGAAATAGCTTGAAATAACCGTAAGACGCTTTCTTAATGTCTTGTGTCTTAAAATAAGACACTTAAAAGACAGTAGTTTTTGCAGTGCAGTTTTGGTAAATTCTCAGCTTTCATTTCGTGTAAAGTAGATGCAATTGTAATTAAGTGCTTTTGAAATATTTGGAATTATATTGGCCAATACAGTTCCAACTCAATTCACCCGGGGAAGGATTTTAAAATTAAATAACTCTGCTATTTTAAAACGTATTGTTCTAATTCTATATCTCTAATTTCTTAAAAAGTTATTCTTAGATATCCATTTCAACTCAAGTATTTGTTACATTATTGTATTATGTTGTATTAATTTAAAAAATCAGTTTGTATTGAGAAAAGTACCTAAAGCCACCAGGATGCCAATGGTGACAAAACAACAAAATTTAATTCCAAAAGTGCAGATAAAAATTTTAAAAATAACATAATTCATTACTTAAAACCACACTTTACATGTGTCAATAATTGTTTTTAGTAAAATTTTCACATATATTGCATAATTAATTTATAAACTTAAGACACCTAAAGGTTAAAAGCTCCAGAGATTGGCCCATACGCTAAATAAAAAAATATTGGTACAAATTATTAACACTATAGGCCAAAACTTTTGCAGCTAGAGGGTCAGGGTTATTTTTTAAATATGTTTTAAAAAAATACAGAATTAACCAATTATTTTTCCATTTAAAAAAAAAACACGAATTTTGACATGTAAATTCTATAAAGACGAACATTAACAAACTTCTATATATTTTTTATATAATCTAGACGTCAAACTACATATGTGTACTAAATTCTAGCATTTTAAGTCAAATAGTTTGGAAGATTAGGGCAGACATCGTCATTTTTTCGAATATCTTTTAAAAAAATCATACTTTATGGCTAGTAAACATTATGAAGACCGCCATTACGAAGGTTATCTATAATTTTCCTGTAATCTACACGTAAATCTACATACGCGTACTAAATTTTATCATCCTAAGTCAAATAGTTTGGAAGATGAGGGGGGGTGACATGGTCTTTTTTTGAATGTTTTTCAAAAAATTGTACTTTCTGGCTAGTAAACGCTATGAATACCGTCTTAAAGAAAGTTCTATATAATTTTCCTCTAATCTACACGTAAATCTACATACGCGTACCAAATTTTATCATCTCAAGTCAAATAGTTTGGAAGATTAGGGGGTGGGGGACATGGTCTTTTTTTTAATTTTTTTCTAAAATCGTACTTTTTGGATAGTAAACACTATGAAGACCGCCTTTACAAACTTCTCTATAATATTACTGCAATCTACACGTAAATCTACATACGTGTACAAAATTTCAGCATCCTAAGCACTGATCTCTATAATAACTGGATAGCGTATGCAATGCAAATTTAGTGGTGCCACCTATGATAGGGTCAGCCATTTTTTTTGCACCCGAGCGCCGTTCGGATCTTCATTCGACAATCTTCGTATTTCGCGGCAAATTTGAAATACAAACGTACAACATATAATTTTTTTTTCGTATGTTTTTGTTTCTTACGTTTTATATGAAAATGTATTTTATTTAAAAAGAAATAATTTATAAAAATAAATATAATTATTCTATATATTTAGAAACAAAAATTATTATTTATACAATGAGAAAGACAGAATTTAATTTCTATTAACAATATAAATATGGGTGATTCTTCCGAAATATTACTTTTGTATGTCCTCAAGATTTTCTCAGTAATAATAATAATTTATGACAATTTCTCTCTATACGTCAATAGTTTACCACTTTTTCTAAAAATCCTGCATAAGAATTTATTTATTTTATAACTTTAAAGTACTTTTTTTTGTAATTTTAACTACTAAAAGTGAGCCTTTTAACCTGTCCTATGTCAATTTTTCATTCTTTCAAAACGTAAAACAACTATTTAATATTTGAAAAACAATACTTTACAGATATTTTCTAGAAGCTAAGGGATTGTAGAATATTTGTACAAAGTATAAATGAAATAGATCTTATAGATTTTCCATAAATGGAAAATGAATTTTGTCCTCTGGTTTTGCATCATTCCTCTATCTTGTTGTATATTATTCAATATTTTTTATATTAGTTGAGTTATTTATTTGTTTTCATACTTATTAAATACATTGACATCCCTAATAATAATTTGTCAAGTGGGATTTGTAAAAGAATCATTATTTAAAGTTAAAAATATATAAATTGAAGCTTTTACAGCGATTCACAACCTGAAGCGTCATTCCTCTGGCTCAAATTAAAAATAGAATGACAGTAGATAAAATATTTTTGCAATTTTTCTACAATAAAGTTAACTTATACAAACATGCTAAACTATTTTAAGTTTAAGAAAAATTGCTTAATTTTAAATAAACTGTAAAAAATGTTGAAATCATCATTCCTCTGGCTCATATTAAAAATTAATATGAATATCAATTGTTTTTGAACTGTCAACAAAAAATAAACCTTCAAATCTTGACAAATAATTATTGGTGGTCAAAAGATTTTATATTTTGGTAAGTGTTTTAAAATCTACAATTTTTTTAAAATTATAATTAATAATAAATTAATAATATTAAATAGCTTTCTGACTATAAAAAATATTGTTTAAAATAAATTCAAATGACATGAAGTTGTGGTTTACTTTAAAAAAAACACCTGCTCTACATTTTAACCTTTAGATTTATCTATAAATTTTAATATTAAAAATCTTTTTTAAATGCTACAAATTAGAATGATCAAATTATGAAGGTGTTAAATCTTTAATTGCTTAACATGTTTATAAATTTTAGAGGTCCTAAAATGTATTTAATAAATTTTCATTTCCGATGCACAAAAAGGAATATTTCTAGAGAATCACCCATATATTGATGAGATAACAATTTGATAAATTAATGTTCATAGAGTAACAATTGAAAATCATATATGAAGTACATTATATACATGTACATATTTAAAATATATTTTATAAAAGAATCTCTTAAAATTAATTCTGTTGACAGGTATTGCATATAAATGAAAAATATTTTGTAGATTATAATGCACATTTTTAAAATTTTAAATCCGTTATAGTAAATGTAAGCAGCTTTTAAGAAAAACAAATCTAACAAGAACAATGTTTTTTTAAAAAAGCAGATACGAAACAGTGAAACAAAGTAACTGTTTAAACTCTTCACTGCAAAAAGTAGGTATCTTAATTTAAGACATATTTGTAGTCACTTTTAAGATAATTCCGAAAAGTTAGCAGAAGTATCTTAAAATGCATTAGTTTTCTAAGAAGGAACCTGAAATATAAGATACTTTAAACGTTTTAAAAGTGACTACAATGCATTTTAAGATGGTTCTTTTTACAGTGTTAACCTTCAAAACAGAAATCCAATCATTACGGTATCAAAAATCGGATTCCTATTTCAGTTTTTTTCCACAGTACATGCACTGGTACACCATTTTACCTACTATTATATATTTTTTATTTTTTGAAACTGCATACATTCTCCAAAACTATAGAGTAGCTAAAATGTCAACACTCGCAGGTAAAACACCCATGTGACTTTACCGACAATTGCTGACAGTCAGCTGTGTCCGAAAGTTGCCGAAGAAACACGAGCGTCAGTCGGAGCCAATGAAAACGGTTTTCATTAGATCACATATTTTGCTTGCCTATGCGCTATCCAGTTATTATAGAGATCAGTGATCCTAAGTCAAATAGTTTAGAAGATTAGGGGGGGTACATGGTCATTTTTTTGAATTTTTTTCAAAAAATCGTATTTTTTGGCTAGTAAACACTATGAAGACCGTCTTAAACAAAGTTCTATATAATTTTCCTTTAATCTACACGTAAATCTTCATACGCGTACCAAATTTTTCATCCTAAGTGAAATAGTTTGGAAGATTGGGGGGGGGGGGGGGGGGGTCATGGTCATTTTTTGCATTTTACGTCAAAAAAAGTGGTTTTTGCTTGATTTCGGCACGTTCATGAGCTTGAATCGCGTTTTCCATATCATTGTCGTAAATTCAAGGTGAAATTACATATTTGTACCAAATTTGAAGACTTTAGCTCATATAGTTTAGAAGTTAGAGGGGGTTCGAAAACGGACACATATAATGATTTTAATAGGGTTCCGTTTTACGGTACGGAATCC
This sequence comes from Ganaspis brasiliensis, assembly GCA_037103525.1. Taxonomy (NCBI): domain Eukaryota; kingdom Metazoa; phylum Arthropoda; class Insecta; order Hymenoptera; family Figitidae; genus Ganaspis; species Ganaspis brasiliensis. The sequence continues at coordinate 603,809 of JAZKLR010000629.1, read as the reverse complement.
TAAAAACGGAGGTATTTTGTTAAAAAATATTGAAAAATGTTTGTCAAAATATTTAAAATAGCACAAAAAAAAAAGGTCAAAAATTTTTTTTTTATGGAAACTAAATATTTTTTCAATTTTCTTTTGTATTTTATGAACATTTTTTAACAAAATATCCTTACTTTAATAGATTTTTCTTATTAGCACTTACAGTTTTGGCCCCGGAATTAATTAATTAAAACACTCACATTAAGGAGCTGTCCTTAAACTACGGTATCACTTATTAAATTTTTTAAACCCTTTCGCCTCCTGGTCGTTGACAACCGTAAACTTTCTTTCCGTTCACCTACAAAGTAACATAGTCTGGGGTAGAAAATTTCACCATTTTTTTACCCAGAACTCTTCACATGTTTTTTTCGTGACTTTGACAATACTCACTCATCCCTTGAGTTACAAATTGTAGTTGAAAGAACGATACCCTACCGCCATAAATATGTAACGTAAATTAAAATAAAATTTTAAACCTTACTTTTGACGAAGGCATACTAATTTTAGGGGTGTTCCATAAACTGCGTTACAAATTTATGGCGGGAGGGTGACGTTCTTTCAACTACAATTTGTAACTCAAGGGATGAGGGAGTATTGTCAAAGTCACGAGACATACATATGTGAAGAGTTCTGAGTAAAATAATGGTGAAATTTTCGGTAGGGGGACACTTTTCTCAATCCGTTTTTTTCTAATGGACATTTTTCCCAATGATCACTTTTCCCAAAGGTCACATTTTCCAAAATTTTATTTTTTCCCAATGGACATATTTCCCAAAATCTTTTTTTCCGCAGTGAACATATAAGATGTATTGTTTTCAAGAAGTAATCTTCTAACTTCACTGTTCTGTAATAAATAAATCATTTTTTATTCATAACCATTCGAGTTGTGTCAAAATTTTTAGTACCTAAATAAATAATCAAAAACATGTCTACAACAAATTTAGAATTCCATCTCCATTATGGAACCAATACAATTCAGTTTTGGAAGGTTTAGCTCGTACTAATAATTTGTCAGAGGGATGGCACAACCATTTTCAAGTAGTTGTCGGTAAGCATCACCCGAGTCTGTTTGTTTTTTTCGACGAGTTGAGGAAAGAACAAGCAGATACGGAAATAATGCTTCGACAACTACAAATTGGCCAACGAATACGGAAAGGTTTAGAGAAAAGAAGAAGAAGAAGAGAACTTGAAGACAAAATTTTAAACATTGTTTAGCAATATGTTCAATATGTTCAAAATGTAAAAATATTTTAACAAAATTAATATATATGATACATTTTACGTCAACTGTCCAGCCAAAAAAAAAAATTTTGTTTAATCCTTTCCCAATTTTTGTTATGAGTTGTCTTATAGGTAAGTAATTTATCAGCCAAATATTTTTGGATTATATAAAAAATTGCCCGAGAGGGAGGGGGTTAAAGTTTTGAAATTTTTGTTAAGACGCTCTCATTTGTTTATTTATTGAGCTTAACAGTCTAGATTTTTTCATCAGCTTTCGATTGGCGTGGTCTATTTAAAATTTTTTTTTATTTTGACCAAAATTTTTGAAAATTAAAAGTAAATTTCACTTTTTTTCGTTTTCGGGCTCGTTTTATTTTTTTTATTTTATTTTTAAAAGAAAGCTGAGATTTTTTCCTACAAAATATGTAATTTTCAAAAAACCCTTTTTTTTGTTTTTGAGACTGACATGAAAACAATTAAGTGCCTGCACTATAGTTCTGTTGTTTATTTTTTTATGTTTAAATTTTGTTGGTAATTTTTTGATATTGGTTTCTCATAGAGAAAGTATTGTTTTACCTCCACAGGATCGATTGAGATTTTCTGAAATATCTTGACATATTTTGAACTCAGGATGTCAAAAATGATGTTTTTAAAAAATGTCGTCCTTATGTGTGTATGTAGTTATGTATGTTAAGATTATGTTAGGCTCTATATTTCGAAAACAATAATTCCAAACAATGTTTTTTTTGCGAAATTATAGGTCTTTGAGGGGGACAAGTTAGGTATACCAATCGCAGGCTTCGCACTGTTTTGAGAGTTCAAAAATAGTAGGAAAAAGTGGCTTGCATGATTAAAAAAAGTATTAAAAAGTAGCCAAATAGAAAATAAGATAAGTTTGATTTATTTTTACTATTAATTATTATTTTCATTTTACATGAATGTGTTACATGTTCGTTTAGTCACAGCACGTTTCAGATTTATTTAGTATTTGAAATAACAAATTATTGTTATAATACAGTCAAACTTCCATACAGCGAAAACTCATAAGGCAAGTGTTGAAGGGATTATATCGTTGAGAGTTATGACTGTGTGCGTGCCATCAAATTCAGGTCCGAAAAATTCTAGTGGAATCAGAATTAGTGAAATCAGCTCTCATAGAAAAAAAAAGATTTTTCTTTTTATCGAAATATTAAAAAAATTATTATGTTAGATTCTAAAAATGTTTCTACCAAACGAAAATTTTTTAAAACTTTGATTATAAAAATTATTGCAAAATGAAAATTTTAAATAGTTTTTAAATAAAAGCTTATATTTCTTAAATGAGTTTTCCGATTTAAGTATACCTTGGATAGAATTAAAAAAAAAAAAAAAAGACTTCGACTTACTCGAAAATTTAAAAAAAAAATTGTTTATAAACAATTAATTTTTTGTTGTCGGCAAATATACGTTTTTGAGAATTATTTTTAAAAAAATTCTACAATTGCTTTGTAATTTGACTTAGTAACTTGACCTACAAGAAAAAGAGGTTATTTTGACAACTGGTAAGATGAAATAAAAAAGCGCATTAATGATTTAGATAACATAAATTTCCTTATTGGTAATTGTTAAAAACAGTCTTATTTACATATATTAATTAACATTATTGAATTAATAATAACAAAATATTAGGTGAAAATTACTTTTAAAACTTATTTGCAAAATGTCAAAATTTTCAAAGTAACAAAATTTTAATTTAAATTTCACAATCTGGCAGCAGCTAAATTCAGTTTTACAAAACTACTTGCATTTTAACCTTCAAATTCGTATTTCAAAGCACCTCGGAAAGCACATTTTTCGAATTGTAAAAAGTAAAAAAGTAGCTGATTCTCCAACACCAAATTTTGATACTGTGGAAAGGAGGGTCAAACTTGAATTTTAAAATCAAAATTGGATTTTTCACGCCTCTGGCGATGAGTTATTAGAGTTCAAAAACACTGCTTCTTCTCAAAATTTCAATAATTAAGGTAAAAGTTTCAATATTTCTCCATTATAAAATTAAAAAGTTAGTACGTCTTATGAAAGACTCAAGATGAAATAATATTTAATACTAAAATATTTGAATTCTTAATAGAAAACTTTAATTGGAACTTTGAAAATTGTGATGTTTTGCAAGTAAGTTTTATAAGTACTTTTCACCCAACAATTTGTTTTCATTAATACAATAATTAATTATTATAAGCAAATAAGACTGTTTTTAACAATTACCAAGAAGGGAATTTATGTTATCTAAATCATTAATGCACTTTTTTATTTCATCTGACTAGTTGTCACACTGAAAAAAAAGATAAAGTAACTTCTACTATTTAAAAGTAAAACCTAAACTGACCAAAATTTCTGCGCATATCTGGCAATTTTTACAATTTCCGAAGTAAGTTTTAATTATTTTACTAAAAGTTACTTCAGAAATAGTAAAATTTACTCCGGAAATAGTAAAAACTGCTTGACCTGCGCAGAAATTCCAGTCAGTTTAGGTTTTACTTTTAAATAGTAAAAGTTACTTAATATAAGAATTCCGTTTTCTC